>WJQU01006380.1:127230-147820 GCA_029228625.1 Pseudolycoriella hygida
GTCCTCAATTTGTCCTAAAGTTACTGCTTCTTGTAACACCAAGAGATGGAATGTAATGACCGAATTTGATTAATTGTCCCTAATTTGTACTTACAGAAAATGAATTTGGTCTTATTAGTTGTTCTGTAGTACCGCATCCATCATTTTGTTAAATTTAAAGGACTTGATATGTTGCGAGTGGTGAAAAAAAAACATGTTTAACACGACCGCGTTGATAGTTTTCCATTTTTTCATTCTTTTCAATTTTCAACGAAATTTATTGTAAAAATTCCCCAGAGAGAGTTCCAGAGAAAATTCCCCAAAAAGAGTCGGCGGCGGCTTGAACGGCGGTTCTCTAGTCTGAATACGGTTCGTGAAAACCTGAACCATCTCAGCTAATAAAATTCTATCATGAAATTACAATCAGATTATTTCGGATTGAATGGAATCAGAGGGGGCCAGGTCTGATTAGCTGTTTAAAAAAAACTTGAACCGACTTGAAATTATTCGGGTTCTGGAATTCATATCCAGATCATATTATGATTGCTGATCTGTGTGGAGCCTTAAAAGGGGGAACCGCCCGCCTAAAATTATTTATGCCTTTCACCCCCTAAAGCATATATATGAAAATGAAGACCCTCCTTGGAGCAAATCTGATATTCTCGGATATGAGATACAGAAGCATCAGGACCTAGAGTAGCAGATCCATCTAGCGACCGATGGTTCAAAGCATTTTTCATTTCAAATTTCGTTGTTTAAAGTTGAAACATAAAATGAACTCCATTTCCAAAATATTTCCTCTTGATGACAGAAATTTAAAACGTGAAAACGTTTGAATTTGTGCCAAGTTTTTTTAAAATTAAAAATTTTATAGTTCTTGTTGCATGCGAAAGAAATCTAGTTAATTGTTGCCCGATGATGAAATTATAAGCTAAAATAAGCTTCGAAAAAAAGGTTCAAGTCCATGACTTTCGTCATAACGTGAACGTCTACTCCTACCTTAAAAAAATTGGGGAATCTAATTGTTAGAAATATTGCATTAAAACGTGATTTTCGTATTGCACGTAAATAACACAAACGCTATAGCAACCACGATTTGTAAGCAGTGAGTGATTAACATAAATTCACCCTGACCGGGCACGTCAGATGGACTAAATTGAAAATATAGCTGAGTGCAAAGACTTTGCATTCCTAGATCAAAGAACGATGTCAGTTAATGCGAACGTATGTACAACTTTAATTTTTCAAGCTTCTCAATATGAGATTGATTATAAATCAAAAACATAAGCAAAAACTCAAACATATCTAGATAAAAATAGATCGTAATAAACCTTTCAATAGAAAAAAATGATTTTGTCCAATAAAAATAATAAATGTCCAATAGAAAAATAATTTTTGCCCAATAAAAGTATTAAATGTCCAATAAAAAATAAATTCATTTTGTAAAAGGAAAATGTATTTTTATTGGTCATTTAATATTTTTATTGGACAAAAATTATTTTTTTATTGAACAAATTTATTATTTTTATTGGGCATTCCTCATTTTTTTATTGGAAGGTAAATAATAACCCGATAAAAAATGAGCAAGCTATAAACTATAAGAATTTAAAAGATCCACAGAAATTATTCAAGGTATTGTCAAATACTCTACCGACGTACCTCTTATGATATCTGAGGCCATTGACTTTGTTGGCCGAAATGTTCTCACCTGCACTATATCACAAACAGAATCAGTGCAGTTTCTCCGAAAAATCCTGAAATTACTTTCTCTAAAATGTGATTCTCATCAACTCTGCTGTTGGAAGCAACTTTCTAACTGCCATAATTCGAGAGATACGAGACAAATTTTATTCTCTGCAACTTTGCCTTTGGAACTAACTGCCATAGTTCTAGAGATATGAGTCATCCCTACCAATTCTAGAAGTCGACATATCCCACGGTTGGGCCATTTTGTCCCAAAACCCTTAAACACGTGCCCCCTAAAATTTTACTCTCTACAACTTTCCCTTTCCTTCACAAGACGATTCGGCGTAAGGATTCCGAGTAAGCAAGAGTGGCTTACTGCGTGGTAAAATTTACAGATGGATCGAAAGCATCTGTTGGAGCGGGTGCTGGGGTGTACGCCTTGAACTCGGGGGAAGGAAATCAATTCCATCTGGAAGTCTTTGCGGGCGTCTTTCAGGCAGAAGTCTTCGCAGTGCTCGTAGGAGCTCGCGAAGCACTGTCAGAGAGCGAGCAAGGAAAGCAGATCCTTATGTTCAGACAGTGAGGAGATGACCAGAGCACTGGTTTCACCAGTTACCACTACCAACCTTGTGAAAGAGTGTAAGGATTTACTGAACTTGATAGGTTAGAATATCCAGATCACTTTAATCTGACACTCGGTTTTTTCAATGAGCCTTGAAGTTGCGCAAGACAAAAAACTACCGAAATTAAGTGTAACTGTCATTAAAATAATAACATTGGGTCCATATAATTTAAAACTTTAGCCTAGCTTCGGTCTATGATCTACACCGCTGCCGTTTTCTGCCTTTTGGACGATGAACCTTTAATAGTCATCACTGAGGTGCGGAAGTTATATCCATACATCAGTACGAACGAATGTCACAATGTCAAATGAAGGCTGTGTGCATTACAAAAGTTATAAATGACGAGAAAAAGTATAACAAATTAAATTTAAATCGAGCGCAATCAAAGAACGATTAGTTAATAGAAAAAAAAAATAAAATATCCGAAAGATCATAATGACATTGGCCGAAAGAACAAAAGAAAAATTAAAGCTTTGAAAATAAAGTAAATAAAAATGAAAATTTCATAGAAAAAAAGAACAACAAAAATGCATAAATAAAAATCACCTTGAAAAACGGTTAACATAATACTTTGTTTGTATAAATACGAAAAAAAAATAATATTTTGCCACGAGTTTCAATTTTAGAACCGCTTGTTGAAGAGTGCGAGAAACTCAATAGTTAAATTGATGATTAAAAAATATTGTATTCCAATAATTAATATTTTAATTAACAAAATATTAAATTTCGAGCAAGTGGTACGGTAAACAAAATTTGAATAAAAACAAATAAAACAAAATGTTCGTTTCGATGTAAATCTATTTGTGTCACAATCACACAAAATGGCAATAGGTAGTAGGAGTTAATAGGAGTTAAAGCATTGAAATAAAATTTTACTGAATTACTCATTCAATTATAAGTGTGATGAATGCATACATATGTTGCACATATTGTACACTCTGAAAATATGTTTGTTTTATTATTTGACTCTTACGATGTACGCTGGTCTTCAGGTTTTGCAACTACACTTGGAATTTCTATCAGGAGGTTTATTTTTATAATTTTTTTTTTTGAGATTTCGATAACATAAATCAGGAAAATGTGTTGAAAATCGTCTGAGAGTAGTTCGGTGACTAGAGTCCAACGAGTAAGTCCAATTCTGAATGGATTATTATAAACTTTCCAATAAAAAAATAATTTTTGTACAATAAAAATAATTAATGTCCAATAGAAAAATGATTAATGTCCATATAAATAATTAATTTTCCTTTTACGTCCAATAAAAAATAAATTTTCCTTGTACAAATTTTTATTGGACAAAAATCATTTTTCTATTGGACATTAATTATTTTTATTGTACAAAAATCATTTTTTTATTGGAAGGTTTATTACGATCCATTCTGAATCGACAACCCATAATAGTTGGTGATTTTCCATGAATATTTCTTGAAGTATAAGATATAGTCGAAGGGTTAAAGAAATTTGAAGGTAACATTTTTCTACACTGTCAGAACTCAGGTCGCAAAAATGGCGTTAGGATTAACCCTTTCGCAGCTAATTTTATTTGCGTTGTGGATTTTGGAAAATTTGTATTTCGCTATTAGCAATGGCGTGGAAGTCAGTCATTTAGCTCAAAAACTGTAACTCCTACAGATTTTTGTCCTCGCTGTTTCAGGAAGCCCTTGTCCAGAACTTTCCAAGGAGCCCTTACTTAGCTCTGTAGGTTGGTCCTAGCTCAAACAACAACATATTGAAAAATGTCTAAATTCTGACAAAAATGTGTGTCGTTAGTCGCTGAAGGGCTAAATTTTGAGACGAAAATTCATTGTTCGAACTATGGGTCTATGGTAGCTTATAAGAAGAGCACGACTTTAGGCATGTTGACTTGCACAGTTCTCAAATACGAGACATTATACCTTTTCATTTTTTGAAAGTCTTTGCGATATCTATTGAACGGATCGCACGGGTATGTCGTCAGCCCTAGGTTTTTTTTAATGAATGAGATTAGAAATGAAACGATATGTAATTTAAAGCAATGTGTTAAAGAGGATTACTGCGTAACTAATTGAATAAAATAATTGTTTTTGCTTGTATGTTGAATTTTTTTCCCTTCGTAATTTCGTAAGTGGCAAACAAATATATAATCATTCGACGATTACATAAATTATTAATACGGTTTTAGTATTTTTCTTTCGCATCAGAAAGAACATTTTTCTTCCGAACATTATTTTCTTAAATACTTCAATCATAACTCATCAACACAGAGAAAAAGAAAATTCAATTCAATTATTGTAATAAAACGCCACGAGCCATAACGTACATATTTAGTTAAAATAAAATAACTTTATAATTCGTCAATAACACATACAAACAAGTGGTTCGTACTTACAAATTTTGTAATTTTTGTTTATTTGTTTTTTTTAGTGAAAAAAAAAACATGTTTTGGAAAAGTAGTTTTAATGTAACGCATTTTCAAGGTTTTGTTATTTCTTGCCTCGACCTTTCCGATAAAAATAGATGAGCTCAGACAAATTTTGTCAAACAGAGATGTACTTCATTTCCTACCGTACTAATGCATCATGCAATTTCCTTCAACTGAACGGCCTCCTTCGCAATTATTTGAGTAAGAATTGATCTTACCTTCAACACAAAAGTGAGGGTTGAACAACATTGATGCAAGAAGCTCATTCGAAACAATTCCTTTTAAATTATTTCATAAAAAATAGTTTAGTCTTAAGCTAACGAAGCCCTGTCTGTCTGAAATGTGGAACTAGTTTTGATGACATCAAATTCATTATAATTTGCAGCTAATACGTAAATATATTTTCGAATATAACTTGGATCATGTGATCCATTAGTTAGTTCAGTGTTCAAGTCAAGGTCGCATCTTCTAGAAACTTCTACGTTATCTCCACTGTTCTACAAATTTTCAAAAAGAATGAAAAGTTTTGAATATCAAAGTTGAATCTTAAAAACATGAGAATTTAGAGGATTTCTCACATGTAAAAATCTGAGGCGTGAAACTAAATAACTCTGAAATGACTAGGGTGAGTAAATAAATATGATAATCACTTTCGGAGAAATAAACTTCATCTAGTGTCGCTAGCTCAAAAATCAATTCGGAAACTAATAAATGTTACCTTTGACCAAGTGGCATAAAGTGTACACATTCTTATTCTCGGACCGTGAATTGGCAACGTAATTGAAACATATGTTTTCATTTTCTGAATGTTGAAGCATAGAAAGAAAACAGATGAGTTGTGTGTCGCCTCGTGAGTCTATCTAGAAGGTGGTAGAACTTTCGACTTCAAATCATTTTCTCATGAATAGAAATTGAGGATTTCGCTCACCGAGTGGTGAAATAATATTTTAGCTAGCGCATGTTCCTTATTCTGTCAGGGCATGTGATTAAACGATCGCCTTTTAATAACATTTTGTATAAGGAAAATAGGATTTGATCGCCAAAAATAAAGAAATGATCGCTAGAAAATATAAAACGTGATCGCTACACTGCACAGTGTGACATTTCTTTCAAAATGGCGGCGTGTGTCAAAATCGGGCACTACGCCAAATCTACCAAATAAGGCAAAAGCGGACAAGGATGTTGAATCTATTATGAGCTACAAGCAACGCTACAGTAATTTTTTTTACTTTATATGCGACGATACGCCTTACATTAAATGCCAATTTTTGAGACGGAAAATGAGAATTTATTGCATTATATATATATTATATTATATTATATTGCATTATCCGTCTAGAGGGATAAATTCCACTGTCTAGGGCGATAAATAACCAGCTAGACTAGAAATATTAAATTAAAAAAAAACCCGTCCGTTTGAGAATCGAACACAGAACGCCCGCGTTCCAATCAAAGATGCTAACCACTACGCCACATGATCTTATTAAATACATGAATTGCGAATTATATTATCGCAGCTAATGTGATTCAATTGAAAACTCTCATAAAATGTGTTTTCTATATGCGTAAATGGAATCTCACATGTGTGTGTGTTTAATTCGAAATTTTGTTTTCGAATGCACATGCGCATTGTTCATTGTAACATAATCTTCGGTTGTGTTTTATATAAATATTTATATAAAATGTGCATTTAGGTTCAAACATGCGCGAAATTTTTTTTTTCACTTTCTTCTATCTCGATGCAATAATTTGATAATTTGAATATTTTGTGCATTAAACAAACATAAAAAAAGTAAAAAAAAAATTGTCCAGAAATATTAAATTAAAAAAAAATGTTTGAGAATCGAACACAGAATGCCCCGCGTCCCAATCAACGACGCTAACCACTACACCACACGATCTTCGTGAATGCATGAATTGCGAATTTTATTATCGTAGCTAATGTGATTCAATTGAAAACTCTCATAAAATGTGTTTTCTATATGCGTGAATGTGTGTATGTAAATGCATTGAACATTGAACATAAAAAATAATTAATTTTTGACCAAAGTACTGTAAAGTAATTGTTTCCTCAATCGGACGAGTTTTTATATGAAAAATGTTTGATGGAATAGATAAAAAATGAAAAAGTTTTTAATTTAGAAAAAAAATGGGATCATTAGACATTGAACCCACATGTGTGTGTGCTTAATTCGAAATGTTGTTTTCAAATGCACATGCGCATTGTTCATTGTAACATGATCTTCGGTTGTGTTTTATATAAATATTTATATGAAATGTGCATTTAGGTTCAAGCATGCGCGAAATTTTTTTTTTCACTTTCTTCTATCTAGATGCAACAATTTGATAATTTGAATATTTTGTGCATGAAACAAACATAAAAAAAGTAAAAAAAAAAAGTAAAAAAAATCAGAATTGAACCCCCGACACCTCATCTCAAAAAATCAGCACTACCGTGCCCCAGCTCGCTCGGCCATCAGGAGTTGTGTTTTAATGTTGTGTTTTTAATGTTCGGCGAATCGTCGCTATTAAAGTAAAATAATATCGCTATCGCTCGCGCGTTGTGTGTAATATACACTTGAACGGTTATTACTCGCTTACCACAATGTATAAGTAATCTTATATTAATTTGTACCGAAGCGGACAAAGATGTTGAATCTATTATGAGTTACAAGCAACGCTACAGTAATTTTTTTTTAATTTGTACCGATTTTGCCTTATTTGGTAAATTTGGTGTAGTGCCCGATTTTGACAAACGCCTCCATTTTGAAAGAAACGTCACACTGTGCACTGGATTAAATTTCTAAATGTTACGCTTTGATTTATGTCAATGTATATTTGGACGATTCCATCATATTTTCTAAATTATGTAAACGCTTTAGAATTTGAGTGTACACCAAATGTAGTTTCACTCACTCAATATGAAAAATATCTGTCATTCCAGATGTTAGTAAATTGGGAACGGCTTCAAGTGGGTAAATTACGAAAAAGCGTGAATTTTAATATATGGAACAATGTTTTAGAAGCATATTATGCTGAAGGCTCATTCCACGTATCATTCTACCGTTGTAAATAATGTAAATGCTTTAGAAACTGAGTGTAAGCAGATGTATTTTCGTTCACTTTTATCAGAAAGATACCAGTTTGTATGGAAAACAATGGTGAACGCAATCAAACTAACAAAGTTTACAAAGTAGATGTCTTGTCAAGTGGAGAACGAATGTGTTTTGTCTCATATTTATATGATTCACATTGAAAGAGTGAAAGAGATGAAATTCGTTACCCACTTGACGGTACCGATGGAATTAGCCATATACCACTTTGCATAAAACAATGGTAACTCAAGCAAATTCTTAATGGTAACCCAGGGTGTTGTTAAAAAAGACCGCTGTGTTTTACCTCAATTTGTTATGGATAGTGTACTAAGAGGACTAAGAGTGAATCAAATGAAAATAACGTTTCCTATATAATAACGTTTTAGAAATATCAAAGTGTAACATTTAGAAATAGGTCAACTGTATCTTTTACTTATTTTATAGAGGCTAATTCTTTATTTAGCGGTAAATTCTTCATTTTTTGAGGTCATTGCTTATTGGTTTAAATTCTTTTCTTCTGTTAGACACTGGCTTGTTTAGACAGTCTGTCCTGTGCATGGAAACAGGGCTAGTGTTGAGCATAAATCCCCATAATTATGACAAAGTTGTCACTTTGGTAATTGGTATTGGTAAGTCGTACAAAATTCATGATACGAAAAAATAATAACAAAACTACAGTCAAACAAATTGAAGTAAGTGCACCATTCACCAATTCCATTTTATACTATTTTTCGAAAAATAAAATTCTCGGAAGAAATTATGAGTGCACTAATTTGTACATTTTTATGCACTTTCTATGGAAAAAGCACATTTGACACACATATTGTTGGCACATTTGTTGGCTGGAATTTTTTCAATAAAGGTTTTCTGTGTCACACGAGTCAAAGGTCGATGTGCACTTTCCGAAACTGTAAAGGATGGGTCATTCCATGTCAAATCACTCAAAATTAAATTCGACCATCTCACATTTCGATGAATTGGTAGGCAATCCTATCCTCTAAGTCTAAATATGACGATTCATAAGTTTCTGTGTTCGAAAATGAGTTCATAGAAAAATGACGAAAGTCTGAAAGTGCCAAAAATGAATTTTTCTAAATATTTAGAACTGAAAATTTTTTGTACACTCCAACCGGACTTCAGAAGGTATGTGCTGCTGGAAAGCTTGTCTGTGGGGATTGAAAAAAAAGTAAAATGAAATTATTTAGTGTCGCTATAAGAAGGGTCATCGGATGATCTCGAAGAAAGTATCTCCCGATTTTGTTAAAAATCCGTCTGTGGCATCATTTTTATGGCATATTGAAGAGCTACAAGTTTCATCGTGGGGAAACGATTTTTAATTTTTGCGTGATTTGATGTGGAATGACCCCATTGCTCGTAAATTAGGGTTTTGTTTAGTGTTAGTATTTCACTTGTCATCCACTCGTTTCACAATCCAGACACACAGAAATAAAGCATTCACACACCAAAATCGGAACACAGGAAATTCGATAAAAGACCAGGTAATTCTCAAAAAATTCAATCCACAAGTTTTAGGTCAACTGATAATAAGTAAAACTACAAACCTATTACTAGAATTCGAAATTTTGTTTCAAAATGTGGTCGTTACAAGAAATATAAATCAGAAATCAAAAAATTGCTTTGCACAAATTTCTCCAAATTTGAACTACATTAGTTTCACTTGTATTAAAAACATTGAAAGTGCCTTGAATAGAGTCTTTGACGATTGTCGGACACTACAAGGGAACTTTGGCTGTCAACAGGGCTAGTGGATAAGATCACAAATACGAGCAGTCCTACTGAAGACTAACCAAGACGGAACTGTGTTCCGTCAATGAGAGCGCTGGACTTACGTGCGAATATTGAGTCAGAAAAATGATAGAAGTCGTTTCTAACATGCCAATAATCATATCGGTGATTTGTATAAGTCTGATGGTTGTAATAAAAGACTGGACAAGACAGAAAAGCAAAACCGGATTTAAAGAAATGAAAAAAACTTTGGTACAATGTAGTGTTGACCAAATTTAGAGTTATTTAATTTAAGGCTCTAAAATGTATGTTAAAGGTGAACCCTTGCAGCTGTAGCGGCACATATCTTTTGTAACAAATAATCCTGGGGGAATGCTACGTTATTTGCAATATATTGGGGAGGTCAAATCTACTAAGAAGGTTATGAATTGTGAGACAGTAATTGCACCTGACCACAATGCAGAGATTTCAACTCTAAGTGAACTATCAAGCGCTTTCCCTACATTATGACGTGCTTGCAATAACGACTTCTGGCATTCATTGGAGGCTATCATTGTCCTAGTAACTTCTAGCCATGGTAAGCCACTGGTCTTTCTTTAGGATGATCAAGAAACGGCACCTACGTGGCTGACCACAATTTCTCACAAAAAACATTCATTCGCTTAAGTGGTACCAGTTCGTTCGTATCAAAAAAGAAGTAGTTGTAATTACGTCTAAATTAAAAAAGGGACGTGACTCCTTAAAAATAATAAACTAATTGCAAAATTCTAGAAATAGAATTGCTAGAAAAGCTCGTCCCGAAGTTGTGCAGAACCTTATGGGCTGCTTCAGCGAAAACTCTTTGAAAATTATCCTGTCAAACATCATATAAGTTCAAGATTTTTTCAAATCGTACCTAGAGGGTTAATGTATCTATTAAAAAAATTTCGACATCGTACCAATTACTTTTCATTCAAAATTTTAACATTTTCCGCGTTCCGATTTTGGTGTGTGAATGCTTTACAGACCTAACAAGCGTAATGGTGTTCACAAATTCATATGAATTGTAGCAATGAAACCGCTCTTCATAGTTACAAAAAAGCAAAAGAGACCTGAGGAGTGAGAAGCTTTGAAGACAAGGCTTCTCACAAGTTTCGATTGCATCGGACTTTTGATCTTCGCTTGGTCAGACTTTTTCCGTTCATTGAAATTCCGCTCAACTAAAAACAAAACATATCGTTGTTTGTCGTCTAAGTTAAATATTTTTATTGCTACTGCATAACAATACATTGGCATTGTAAGAGTTTTCACTGTAAAAGTAAAAGATTTTTCACACCAAATGCAATCGAATGACTTCAAGGAAAAGTGTACCCATCGAAACAGAGTGAGATAGACACCGTACAATATAATAAACATCCTCTTTGGATTAAAATTCACATCAAGCAATCACTGTCCAAATATTCGAAAATCAATTATTTACTTTTTCATTTCTGAATAATTTACTTTTTTACCGACATTGAATTCCTTTTCTTTCAAATAATTCAAGAAACAAAATTAGTCGATTTATGGAAATAACTACGAAAATATGTCGATAAACGCTTTTGCCATTCCAGTATCCTCGCTTTAAATTTGTTTAAGAAAATATCTGCTTCTTCATAAATTTCAACATCATTTTATGTTTCTGTTTACTTTTTGCAATGATTTTTTTCGCTATTCATTATCACATAATATAAACCATTCACAATTTTCTTTTATTCATTCATTAGACCAACCGAAATATACAATAACTTTACAAATATCTTCCAAAAAAATGAACAATAAATTTCAAAAAAAACGCACAACAATAAAAGACCGTTCCAAAACAACACGTGACGATCGTTAAACCGTATACGTCTTAGCACATCCAACCACGACCGTATCCAAAAGCTCACTGATGACTGAACAGAGTTGATTCAACGAAATGCAATATGAAAGCCATATTTCTCGTCGTCTGTGTGGATATATATAAATATCGTGTTGTTCAACTGTGTGAACAATATTATTTCTCAAGCGAATAGTAAGAGAGTTTAGCTGGCTGGATGTGGATAGTAAAAACTATACCAAAAAAGAGTTTTTCGATTGAAAATTTGTTTTTTTTTTTCTCGTTGTTTTGTATTTTGGAAGATGTAAATCAATGTTCGTAAGCTTCACGAGAAATGATGTTCGTTTTGCACAATCAGTTCGTCGCTAATCGTTCTACTGGGTGTACGTTTTTACATTGTCACTTTGACTAGCTTCGACACATTAAGTTAGCTCAATATTTGGAATCTAAATTTAAAGCTTTTACGACTTAACATTAGATATGAAAATTATTTGCTAGCCTTAAGCGAACGTTTTTTGCGATAAACATAAACGTATTTACATAATTTAACTCAGGATGAGATGCAAAAAAAGAACCTTGAAGTGAAACACTTTAAAAGGGTCTATTTCTTCATTAAATCTTCGATTTCGATTTCCATAAAAGTGTAACAACTACGAGCCACTACATCTAATTAGAATGGAAATATGTTGGTAGCATAAGGATTGGCAGAAAGCGTTCGCCGGTTGAAAGATTTACTTTTAATAGAATCGAATGTCAAAGGAGAATTTGTGATACATAAAATGAAGAATATATTTAAAAGGTGGGACATTTATACACACCTACACACACCTTATGTGCTTGTTGTTTTTTATTTAAAATGATCATGTTGTTACGTTACGTCGACACAACGAACTGAAGAGATTCAATGTGAGCAGTGCATATTGAAATACCATAAGAAGTAAGAGACCCTTTACGAGTTGGTAGTCTTGTTTGTTCGAAGAATTATGCATATGGGTTTCTTGTATCGTTACACGGTTTCGGTTCTATGTGTATACAAGATTTTTATTGCATTTTGTTTGTGAGATTTTACGATTTTATTTACATTTTCCTATTTACTATGGAAACAGAAACACTTCTTTCAGTATTAGAAAATAAGATTTTGTGTTGTCTTCGAATCTCATCAAGAAATAGGCAGATTTTGTGTTGCATTGTGAGATTGAAATCTTCATTCAATCGGTGCTTGAAAGTGGACAATAGACCGTTTCTGTTAAAAATAAGATTCTTGTATCTTATGTCCGGATCTTTTCACTGACAGTCTCTTTAATTTATAGAAAACGTGTATTTCTTTTGAGAAGATCCACAAAAAGCTATCGAAAGCTTCTAAGTGTGGGAGTGAAGCTTTCCGTATTTAAGTTCTACCTTCAAATATCAAATCGTTGTAACAAAATCTAATAATAAAAGGCAGTGGTTTTATTCGCGTCGCAAGTCATAAGCACCGCTAGTCATAAGCGCCGCTAGTCACAAGCGCCGCTAGTCATAAGCGCCGCTAGTCATAAGCGCCGCTAGTCATAAGCGCCGCTATTAGCGTCACTACTAGCGACGCTAAAATGTTCGCTAGTCGCTAATTCATTTGCTAATAGAATAGTGTATTGTAACTATTTACTGGCTAAAATAGTTGTTTCATACTTTTATTTGAATTCAAAATCAGTTGAATGTCGTCAAATTGAAAAAAATACGTGCAAACACATAAACTACCTGCCAGGGCCTATTTTACAGAAAGTATTTTCTTGACTTTCTTTATTTTTCTGCAACTTTTTGCAAATTTCTGCACTTTCTGCAATTTGTAGAAAGTGAAGAAAGTACTTTCTGTAAGATATGCCCTCCTACACACTATGCACGCTATAGATTGAAAACTCATCAGTGTGTTCTTATAAATATAAAATGAAGTACATTTTTAGGACAATAAACTCTGAGAAAAAATGGCTACTAGCGCGCTAATTTTTTATCGATTAGCGAGTGACTTTAGCGACGCTAATATTTTTCGAGATTAGCGTTTGAGTTGGTGTCGCTAAAAATGTCATTAGCGAGCGCAACCCTGATAACAACAATCAGAGGATTTTAAAGTACAGCTTTCGAAAATGTTTTGTTACAGACAAGAGATTTTCAAAATATGTACTTTAACAAATTTTTGATTTATAAGGGGCCATTCGAATAGTGCGCACCCTAAAAAAGACTGATTTTTTACCCCCCCCCCCCCTTGCAGGCAAAAATACATGGAAAAATATTCGGAATGTATGTATGAAAAAGCGTGCGCACTTTTTGAATGGCCCATAAGTTACTTGTCGTTGAATTTATTTCGATCATCAAAATTACATTTTTTGAAGGTTGTAAACCATACGACATCTCATTAGTTCAAGTCTGTGGTAGTTGAATTGTTGAGCTTGCATACGGCCTGTAAAACACATTGATGAGGCGAAGCCCTACTAGTTTCCGCACCTATTACATCATAGTTGGCACTAAGTTTGTGTGCAGTAAAAAAAAACTTCGGTAACGAACGGATCTCTGAGAAGAATAGGGTAACGATTTTTGAATTGGAATAAATTGGAACGCAGTCGAATTTCAACCATAATGACAAATGTTTTCTTACAAATAACGGCGAATGTTAAATTGGAACGCTTAACTTTCAGTTTGGAACGCTCATTGATTAATTCGTTCGAAATCAAAATCAGACTGTTTTTTGATTTGGAACAATAACAATGGAAACAATGCATTCCAATTTAAAGTTGTTCCAATTAAAAACGTCACCCTACTTATGAGCAAAGCTCATTAAAAATTTCGGAACTAGTAAATAAAAAACAGGGGTTAGGACCGAATGTACAAAAAAAAATATCTCCAACCAAAATATCCCCGGGGACAAAATATCCCCAGTCAAAATAACGGGACATAATAACCACAATTTTTCCATTAAAAAAAAGGACAAAATATCACCGAACAAAATATCCCCTCAGACAAAATATCCACACTCAAAAATTAAGAATATTCAATGTGAAGTGTACTTATCGCCGCAGGCCTGAAATAAACTACTAAAAACAAAAAAGAGGGGTCGAGGGGCGGTGGCCCCCGAAAATGGGGGTCAAGGGGGGAATATCCCCCCTTACGGGGTTTAAAAGGCGGAGCCCCTAGCGGGGTTTGGGGCAGCGCCCCATTTACGTAAGGCCGCCTGCAAGGCTTACAAAAGCCCTCCGCAGCCGCGGGGGTGAGGGGGCAGAGCCCCCAATGCACAATATAATATCTAATTAATAATACCTACCTATATTCACCATTTCTGAGTAGACATTATATCTGGGGATATTTTGTCCGTTTTTTGTGGGATATTTTGTCTAGGGACATTTTGTCCGGGGATATTTCGTCCGGTAATACTTTGACTGGGGATAATCGGTCCTAGAGCCTAAAAAACATATGCAGGGGACCCGTACGCATCAGAATAGATGTGCCGAACAGAATAGATGTTACAAAAAGTTTCGAAAGTATCTAAGTAAATGTCGCCTTAACTCTTAAGTGTATGAAATTGCGTCGACATCAAATTGGATTGGAAATTGCCGAAAGGGTAATATTGAAAAACCAGTCCGAAGAAACGGCGCAAAAAGCATCTCCAATCCTTAAAAAAGCCCGAAACTAAAAATAATGGAAAAAATATTAAAAAAAATTGCACTAGGCCCGATATCAGAACCGACCTAGACCTCTTAGGACAGGCATCTGATCCATACTTTAACAAACAAAAAAGTTCGCCTCTTTTTTCTCTGCAACGCTGCACAAAAATCCTCTTCATTAAAGAAATATTTACAAAAAACCACCAAATATCATGTAGGATAGCGTAGCGTGAATTGGGCCCACACTGAGGACTCTGCAGCCCGAACCACTCAACAGATATTGACTAATTTAACTTTCGTGATTTTTTGATGTCCATATCTCTTATTTTAAATCTTCAAGAGTGATTTCCGTTCTAATTTCGCAGAGATATAGGTGAAAAAGTTCCACCAACCTTCAAAAAACCACGTTTTTACCACTTTTTCGACAATAAGTTCGAAAGTTCTCCACCGATTTTACCCAATTTCATTCTAGTAATCATTTTTCTGATTAATATCCTTCAGCAAAAAAAAGTTTTTGAAAATCGGATAAAATTTACCCTGGCTGAGTCCAAAAGCTCAAAATAAAATGTCAGTCATGCACAGGCCTTTCAAACAAAAAAAAATTATGAAAATCGGAAAAGATTTACTCTAGTTATATACAAAAGACCAAAAACCACTTAAACGGCCCTGGCTCGACTTCGTCCTTCCTACGGGTCTAATGATCAAGCCTCTGACTAGAACGGGTTATAACGGCGGATTGTTGTTGTTTATTTTATGAATACAACATTTTTGACATGTGATTACTTTATCATCGATGATCGATGTCAACCCTGCCAATCTAAAATCACAAAAAATTTTGCCAGTTTTTTACAGTAGTAGTTTTCTAATAAATTTTTAAAGTGACAATTTTTGAAATATCAGTTTAAAAATTTTCTTTTATATCAGATCAATGACGTGACGTCACGTTCGATTGATACCCCTCTCCCCCGTCATTTCCGTCACGTTTCTAAGGACCTGCGCCCCCCTCTCCCCCTTGAGTGTGACGTCATATGTGCACGACCCCTAAATACATTTGTAAACGATACCAAAGTGCATGCGCACATGTTCGATAAATCGTATTTGGTATCTCATAAAAGGCAGATAGATTTATAACTACTACAACTACTAGCATTTTTCATTTGAAACCAACTTCTTTTTTTCGAATTCCGGACTCTTTTTTCTGGTAGATAATTTGGTGTAGAGCACGTTTGTGAAGAACGTTTTTCAAAAAAATTGTTCTGAATGCCCGGCACGCGACTTTTATTCTTCTACGTTAGCAGGGAAGAACAAAAGTCGCGTACCGGGCATCTAGACACAATTTTTTTGAAAAACGTTCTTCACAAACGTGCTCTACACCAAATTATCTACCAGAAGAAAGAGTCCGGAAGTTGAAAAAGAGAAGTTGGTCTCAGATGAAATATGCTAAAAACTACATCCATTGTTCTAGAATAGAGATATCAAAGTCTCTGTAACCATATCATATCATATTGTAGAAGTTACTAATTGGAGTTGAAATTGGATTTAACGCTGCGTGTAAGTCTAACTTAACATACTTAATCGTTCCCAGAGAAAATAGCCCTATAAACTTAAAAACTAAATACTTATCATTGTCAAACACTCCCTTATCAACTGTTAGCATATAATAAAACTACTTTTTTGCGATGTAATGGGTTTGAGTAATAAAAGAAAACTTGAATAGAGCAAAAACATGCTATATAAGACATTGAATAAAAAAAAGCTGTGTGTAAGAAACACCATTACACATTTGACTAACCACAAAAGCATTCTTTGTGTATAATTTGATGACTACCCATTTAGGGGTAAAAGTTTTATGACATCTCTTCTTATAACAACTCTCTGTGTAAGTTCATTTGTTTTTCGGGGGCAGCATTTCATACGATTTTCTTTTCCTTTTTTATGTCTATTTTTGGTCTCTTTAGACTATTTCGGTGTGCGTAAAAAGTCCATAAAAATAAATCTTATTTATTTGCTTTCTGTTTGTTTATATTATTTACAAGTTAATTAAAGTTTTGCGAAGTGGATGTTCTTTTGCTGACTTTATTGCCTATTATGCGCAATTCTTTTCACTAACACAAGCAACGAACCGGGAAAATGCATAACTTACTCCATCAAAGAAAATTAATTTTCATTTTGATTATCCAGATTCTTCATGAATTTGAATTTATTCTCCTGCTTGTTTTGCCACGAATGAAATGCCTTCAGAATGCTAAACAAGTTAACATTTGAAAAAGAAACTCCTAGTGTATTTACAAAAACTTCAAATCTTTTTCGCTCCATCCTTTCGATACCAAAAACCAATGCATGGCTAATGGAGCTATTTTTTTTTTAATTTTTATGATTTCTCGTAGTCACGGTCATAAAGTCAGCTTAACTTTATTACAAAAACTAGCCCTTTGAAGTAGTTTACGAAATTCTTTGTAGTTAGTTCCACATGTGTGTCATGTAGGATATCATTAGAAAGTACTGATTTTATAGCATATTTTCCTTATAGGGGCCATTCAAAAAGTATGTCACGCTGTATCAGAATAGATGTGGCAAACAGAGTTGATGTTTCGAAAAGACTCGAACGTATTTAAGTAAATATTGCCTTAACTCTTAAGTGTATGAAATTAGAGATGAGCGGGTTGCCCGAAGCTTCGGGTTTCGAAAATTTTTATCGGGTCGGATTCGGTTCGGGCCGGGTTTGGAAACATTTCGTGTTTCGGGTTTCGAAAAATTTTATCGGGTCGGGTTCGGTCCGGGTCGGGTTGTTGCATCATTTTATTCCAGTAGTGGAGAGAAGGGTGAAAAACTGGAGAGTATCCCCGGACGTCACCTTTTCCGATCATAAACATATCGAATTTGAGCTGACTTCCGATTATAATCCTCCAGTAACCTTTCGTAACCCAAGAAAGACGAACTGGAATCTTTATAGAGAGACGCTAGATCGTTTAATAAATAAATTACCATCGGATGTTAAATCTGTGAAAGACATTGAAATATTAACGAATGCAATTCAAGCAAGCATAACCGAATCATATGAGACTAGTTGTCCAATTAGTACAGCAGCTCCACCAGCTAAAGGAGGCTAGAACCTCTTTCAATAAAGCCTACAACTCTATATCAACATCTGAACAAGAACTAGATAATCAATGGAACTATCATTACGATGTGAAAAAAGCATATAATGATGCTCTAAGGAAAGTTGAACGCCAGACGTAGATTAATTTCACTGAAGAAATAGAGATTTGTAAACCAATGGCGAGACTGAAATTGGCTCTTGCGAAAGATCCATACCAACCTGAAACGATATGCGATGAAAATGGCATACCAACAAAAAATGATGAAGAAGCTCTGGAGGTACTCTTAAGGAAGCACTTTCCAGGGATAGATACGGACAAAATTGGGACAAAGAAACCCAAATTTCATTCATACAAACCAAGTTTTAATGACTGGTCCACCGCGAAGAAAATCTTCACACAAGAAAAGGTCAAATGGGCGATGAAAACATTCATGCCCTTCAAGTCACCGGGGAGGGATAAAATTCTCCCCGTTTTCATAAGAGAATCAGCTGATATACTAATTACCAGACTAGTAACGCTGTTTCAGAGTAGTTTAGCCTTTGCTTATATTCCCAAAGCATGGCAAGAAGTTAAAATTATTTTCATTCCAAAACCAGGAAAACAATCATACGCACTGGCGGAGGCATATAGACCGATAAGTCTTACATCAATTATGCTGAAGTTGATGGAAAGAATTCTAGATAGACATATCCGGGATGAGCCATTGACGAAAAGACCGCTCCACCCAAAACATCATGCATATATTGCAGGTAAGTCAGTAGAATCAGCTTTCCATAACGTGGTTAGCAGGATAGAGAAAGCATTCAATGTTAAGGAACAAGCCTTAGGAACGTTCCTCGACGTTGTGGGAGCTTTTAACTTGATATGCTATGAATCGATAGTTAAAGCTGCTAGACACTTTGGCGTTAACGAGACCGTTATCACATGGATAGAGGTTATGCTCAAAGGCAGACTAGTAAAAGCTAATCACGGAAACTCCTGCAGAACCGGAGAAGTTAATAAAGGGTGTCCGCAAGGCGGCGTTTTATCACCCATCTTGTGGAATATGGTCATCGACAGCCTAATTTGCAGCCTGAATGAAGTAGGGTGGTACAATACGGAAGGCTTTGCAGATGACCTTGTGATTCTGTTAATCGTAAAATTCGAAGAAATCTTGTGCTCAATAATGACCTCAGCTTTAAAGATAGTGAGCAAATGGTGCACATCGAATGGTCTAACGATAAATCCAGAAAAGAACAACCTCCTACTATTTACAAACAAGACTAAACTGAGGAAAGTGAGACTTCCAAAATTAAATGGACTCAAACTCGAATTTACAGATAAAGCAAAATTTCTTGGAATAATTCTCGATAAGAAGCTAAATTTTAAAGATCATATCGAGGAAAGAATTAAAAAAGCAACGAAAATCTATTGGCAATGTCGTTGTGCATTCGGTAAAACATGGGACTTAAAGCCTAAAGTGGTAAATTGGCTTTACATTTATCACTTATCATTCGACCCATACTCTGCTATGGATGTAATGTATGGTATGAGAGAGCCAAAGTGAATAATATTGAGTATAGTATCGAACATGTTCAAAGAATGATTCTCATGGGAATCACAGGGGCAATGAAATCTACACCGACTAAATCTCTTGAGATTCTCCTATCGCACCTGCCTATAGATATTTTCGTAGAAGAGGAAGCGCTGGTAACGGCACTCTGACTAAAAAATGTCAATTTGCTGGGTATATAGAAAATAGTCGAACCCCCGTCCCTAGGGGCTACGCAGGCTTTATCATTTTCGCTTGTTAGCCATTCAGAAGGCCAAAGCAAATAATTTTTTGTTTTAAATAATGATGCGTAATGTTTCATGTCATTAAATCACTTCGTTGATATTACCACTAATAATACTAAAATCCAAATGGGCGAGAAAGGCACTATAAATCAAAACACTTTCTTTGTCGCAAAATTACTCCACTTCCCCCGCATTTCATCTCCACCGTATTCCACTTCCCCCGTATTCCACTTCCCTCGTATTCCACTTCCCCCGTATTCCACTTCCCCCGTATTCCACTTCCCCCGTATTCCACTTCCCCCGTATTCCACTTCCTCCGTAAAACGTATGAAACGTTCCCCGTATTCCACTTCCCCCGTATTCCACTTCCCCCGTATTCCACTTCCCCCGTATTCCACTTCCCCCGTATTCCACTTCCTCCGAAAAACGTATGCAACGTTCACCGTATTCCACTTGCCCCGTATTCCACTTACCTCGTATTCAAAGTTCACCGCATTCCAATTTCCCCGTATTCAATTTTCCCCGTATTCCACGTTCCTCGCATTCTATTTCACCATAATCCACTCCCCCGTATTCCACTTCCCCCGTATCCACTTCCCCCGTATTTCACTTCCCCCGTATTCCACTTCCCCCGTATTCCACTTCCCCCGTATTCAACGTTCACCGTATTCCACTTCCCCCGTATTCCACTTCCCCCGTATTCCACTTCCCCCG
>WJQU01006380.1:161048-242786 GCA_029228625.1 Pseudolycoriella hygida
ACCAAACACATCACAAGTTAGACAAATAAGTCCAAAAAAAAGTTTGCACAAATTATAAAGCATTTAAACCATCTTGAGATTAAATTTTATTTTTTTGGGAATAAATGGAATAAATTTATTTATTCCATTTATTCCATTTTTCAACAAAAATTCTTTTAAGTTTTCAAAAGAGGGTTTTTTCACTTTTTGACACATTAGTATGGTTTGTTGTGTGCGTTGCCATCAAAATCAAGTCTATTTGAGGTTTTGACGAATTTGAAAAAATTATCATTTGTTCCATTTATTCCAATATTTCCATTTATTCCAATATTTATTCCATTTATTCCATTTATTCCCATTTATTCCCATTTATTCCATTTATTCCATTTATTCCCATTTATTCCATTTATTCCATAAACCGCAGAAGTGCGTCACCCCTCGATCTATTCTGTTTGCCACATCAATTCTTATACGTACGGGTCCCTTGAATATGTTTTTAAAACAAAATTACGTTGTGTTCAAAAAATTGCGTCACAAATGGAAGACCCTCCGGCGCGATAATTTTTCAACCCTTTCAATTTCTTGCATCTGTGACGCAATTTTTTGAACAAAACGTAATTTTGTTTTAAAAAAAGTGATGCAATTTTTTTTAAAGATAGTATACATCACATGGAATGAAAAGGGTGGACTTAGACCCAGGTGGTGAAAACTTCAGAGGACGGAGCGAAGCGGTTGCAATGTACCACTCTTATCTTGTCAAAAAAGATTGTATAATAACGATCGAATTTTAAAACAGTTCAATTTTTCTTGAGCAACATCTGGACAGATCTTTTATGATGAGAACGTAAATAAGACACCACAATTTTAGATTTCAACAATTTTACTTCACAAGACAATATATGGGCCATTCCATTGAAAAGTTGGAAAATGTGTTACGAGGGAACCGTCTTCTGGCTAAGAATGCAAAGGTTGGACTTCTTTGGCATGAAGGAGTTCTACATTGAACCTATAGAGGAATTTTATTCATACAACACAAATCTCGTATGTGCACGGTTTAGCAAGAACACATGGTTCTCTCGCAACCTACCAATGGAATCGCCCATATATTTCACATGCCACGCATGTATCATCAGGTCATGTATATTACGAACTCTTACACAAATACACAAAAAATTAGGTTCCCATCATAATCTTTTTTTATTCAATTCAATTTAAAGATTATATTCCATTTCATTATTTACGCCACTAAAAGGGTTGCGGTGAAAAATTCATTGTCGCCACAGAATGTATTTTTTTCGCAAATATTCTGCTGTAACCAGCACTACACAGATCAGCATTATCACGTTGGTCGTTTTTTCCAGGTACACGGTCCATGAGACTTCTTCTTCTTCCGGGAGAAACAAGTTTACCCTTGTCCTGTAAAAGATTTTCTTTCAAGTCTAGTCACTAAGGGGCAAACCTCAAACCAAATTTCGAAACCGGCAGTTTGTCACGATCATCATATATTTTTAGCAAAAATATGCGTTTTAATGCAATTAGTTCCACAACATAAGTTAATGAAACCCTATTCTGGTCAAAAATATATGATCCTAGGAAACATTTACACCAGCGACATGCTGGTATCTTGATGGAGGTGTTCTTCCTTCAAAGTTCGGCTATTTTCTGAAACTAACATACCCCACTGTTCACTTACAACAATTATTTATCTCAATTTATTTATCTGACATATATAAAAGGCAAATATGCTTAGTTGACGAATAAACATTATTAATGTTTACTTCTGAATCAACTAATAATTTCTTTATTATCTGTAGTTTTTCGCCTGCTAAACAACCAAACGGGACGACGCAATTTTCTGAACACAACGTAATTTTGTTTTAAAAAAAATGTTGCAATTTTTTTAAGAATAAAACGTTGACCACAAGCTTTAAATGCGATACCAATAGTTCTTTTTTTTGACTGCATTGAGAGGAAGAGGAAGGAGAAGAGGAAGAGGAAGAGCCTAAGATATATAACCTTTTGGGTGGACCGCAGGACCGATGAAACATTTTCCCCAAACCTCAAATAAATTACGTGGTGTAGTGTGTCAAGTTGAAGCTTGTTAGGGATAGTTAGTTAGTTTGCTTTATTAGTTAAAAACAATATTTTACATCAAAATTAACGTTAACGATAATAATTTAAGATCCATCTCTTTTCACAAACTCTATACAATTTTTTTTAAAATTCGGTAAATTTTCATTTTGTCTTGCAGCAATTGGAATTTCGTTGTATAATTTCACACTGTCAAACACTTAGCCAAATATTCTGGAAGTTTGTTGTGCATAAATTTATGAATGAACACCAGCGCGTCTCTTTCAATTTGTTGTGACACTGATAGCCAATTCAACTCTTCAAGCATAAGTTTCGTGCGAGTACGTTCGTCGCATTTCCGAAGTATTATTCTCAAGCATTTTTTTTGCAGTTTATTGAGACGTTTGATATCTGTAGTGTTAGACAGGAACAGGATAGTTGAGGAGTATGAAATGTGTGGCGCGATTATTGTGTTGTAGACCAGTATTCTCCTCCGCCAAGTTGTCTTTTTTTGCTATTTTCTGGCAAACAAAATCGCAGTTTGCAATTGAAATTCAACTTTTCATCTATGATGCATCCTAGATACTTGACTTCAGTGGTACGGTTTATAACTTCACTCCCTATCCAGATTTCCGGTATCCTCTTAGGCTATGTCTCTGTGTCCCAGTACCATGTATTTTGTCTTATCTCCATTCGTTTTCAGCTTGTTCGTATTCAGCCATTCGTAAAATTTAGTTAATTCGTTATTCATTGTTTCAACAAGTGCGTTTATGTCCTTGCCAACAACATATATGGTCATATCGTCAGCAAAGAGGTTTATTTTGCTATGACCGAAATTGGATTTGATGTCGTTGATTAACAGCGAGAATAAGAGCGCTGATAAAACCGAACCTTGTGGGAGCCCTAATTCGTTCACCAAAGGATCTGGAATACTTGAACCAAATTTTGTCGACTGCTTCCTGCCTGAGAGATAGAATGAACCAGGCCAATTCGGATAGGGATAAGAATGCGGATAGGTCGGTTCTGAAAGGTACAAGAATGTTACCTTGTGCTCAAAAAAAATGCGTCAGAAATGCCAGACCCACAACCGTGTAATTTTACGCTGACCGTACAATACAACTGACTTCATGTGAAAAATGTTTCTCTACAAAATTGCACCACAAGTGGTAGTAAGGATCGGAACAGGTCAGATTCACGTTGAAAATAAAGAAGGTTCTCGTAACTTTATAGCAAAAACTAATCTCCATTGTAGTAGCTAAGTTTTCAGCCTTTAGCTAATCTAAAATATTCACAAAAAACCAAGACAGCTAGCAGCCATTTTTTTATGATCCCGAAAAATTCTTCTGATACTCCATAACCTTCCAGAAGAAACCAACTCTCTAAATATAATGGCCCCACGGTAGTAAGACGCCGCCGTGGGGCAGGAAAATATTTTTCATTCCTAGGATATCGTCTTACTTTAAAACAGAAAAGCAGTTTTCTGAACTCTCGGAATGAAAAATATTGCACGAAACTCGGAAAAATATATGTTTTTGACTAGTGTGATTGCAGCCCGCGGCGAAGCCTCACCCTCGTCAAAAACATTATATCCTTCTTAGTTACGTAAATAACTATTTCCAGATTCTATATGCAACATTTTAGGCCGAAGTGTCTTCTTACGTATTAAAATCGGTACAGCCGATCCGGAGACACGAATTTTTGAAGTTTCCATTTTTCCATACAAAAAATTTTCAGTTGAACATTTTTAACTGGTCGATTTCGTCAACCTTTGTAACTTTCTTACTTTGTTGGGATCTCGGAAACGGCTCGATCGATTTTCTTTAAAAAACTGATCATTCCTGGGAGTCGCTTCCAGACTCAGTCAGGATGACTCAATAACCCTAATAAGAGTTAGAAGGTTGCTTGAGAGAATTAAATTTTAGCGAAATATGGCCCAATCCTAAGATGTGGCCACTTCTAGAATTGGGAGAGATTACCCAGTTTACAACTTCCATGAGGTTTTTTACATTTTTCGGTTATCCTCGACATGAGTGATGTCATCCAATGGGGCTTTCTATGTTTATAGGATTATCGTGAATTTCTTCAGCACTTTTCAACTTCCATCAGGTTTTTTGATATTTTTCGGTTTTTTTTTTGCTTGTCATTCCGGAGATAAAATTCGAAAACTTATTCGACCCAACCCAATTCGACACTTATTCGATACAACCCAAAAAACTGACTACTTTTCCAGATGGCACGACCTGTGAAAAAAAAATTCTACATGAAACGATTTTTAACTCATATATGAGTCATATGATTGTGATTGATATGAGTTTGGGCAATATTACGGAAGCTTACGGTAACTTTGGTAATACTACGGTAATTTTCTGTTTTTTTTTCGAAGCCCCTTATTGTGCTGATGGACGAAGCAACCGGGCAAGCTTCAATGCGACTCACCGCAAAATTGATCTAAATCGAGCAAATCGTAGAGCTCGACCAGGAAGGCTCTTTGTATCAGCTTGGTTTTGAAATCCAATCTAACGAGGTCGTCCGAAATTCATACATACCATCAGAAAGCTGAACCCTAGTTAAATTTGTAATTCGACAAGACGTAGTCAGATGGCTTACTATCTACTACAAGCATTCAGACTTTCAATGAAAAAGCAAGCCGACTCCAGAACATCAAATTTTCTTGAACTTTTTAAGCTTATGAATTTTCGGGCGGTCCGACAAAAGTACAGGCCCGGTCCAGTACAACTGGGATTAGAAGGTCCTGAAGGTGGCTGGCCCTTCCTGGGTCAGACTTTCTCTACTATATATGCCTGCCGGTTAAACTCCGGCACAGTCACTACAATCTCATTTACGATATATTCGGTCGACTAGTAAAAGTGTAACAGGCGAATACGAAAACTATTACTAACTTCATATCTTACTCCGAACTTGTTTTACCAACAAACTTCTTTCATGTAGACCTTCGATTCGCGTCCGATTTTGTTGTTAAATATTTTGGTCCCTGGTAAGTTACGTAATATTATTGAGACTTTAAATTACTAATGTTACCGAGCTAAGGGTAATATTACGTAATATTACTGGGAAAATTTTGTTTATACATTTTTAGCATTTAATAATTTTGACAATACACACTGTTTGTTCAGGGCTTAAGCTTAAAAAAAGACATTCAAGGTACAAATTGCTCTGTAATGTACAAATGCTCTTCGGTAATATTACCCAATGTTACGTAATATTCGCATAATATTACGAAATATTACCGATGAAAATAAATTACCAGTAATTTTCCATCTCTGATTGTCGGTCACAAATAAACGAAAACTGATTTTACAAAAAAATATATCGGTCGGTCATCAGCAAGTGATTTCGGGGAACTGATAACCGAAACCAGTTTAACAAGTTAAACCAGTAAAAAAATTGTGGATTTTAGATTCAAACGAAAAGATTTGATCTCACAAAGCTGGGAAAAAGTTTCATTTGAAATCGGTTGAGTGGTTTGGGCAGTGGAACCCATGGAATGGACGAAATTCAGTTTCTCGGCCTAATACGATAGGAGATGGGTTTTCGTATACATTTGGTTAAGTATAAAAGATAGATATTTACTTCCAAAGACAAAGTTGTGGAGAATCAAATTTTAGGGGACACATGTCTTAGTGTTTTTCGGAAACATGAATTGGGAGGGAAGACCCATATTTCTAGAAGTTTGAGATTTTAAAAGTTGCTTCCAAAGGCAAAGCTGAAAGTTGAAATTTTAGCGAACACGTGTCTCAGGGTTTTGGCGAAATGTGCCAAAAAACCTGGGATATGGCTACTTCTAGAATTGAGAGGGATGACTCATATCTCCAAAAATATGACAGTTAGAAAGTTGTTTCCAAATGCAAAATTGTAAAGAATAATATTTTAGAGAACACGTGTTTCAGGGTTTTAGGGAAAAATTATCAAATCCCGGGATAAAGCAACTTCTAGAATTGACACATTTCTACAGAATTATGGCAGTTCGAAATTTGCTTCTTAAAGGAAAGTTGGTGAGAAATACATTTGCGAGAAAATACTTTCAGGATTTCTTGAAGAAACTACGTTGGTCCTCTTTTTCATATGGTGCGCGGAGGAACATTTAGGCCATCAAAATCAATGGTCTCAGACGTACTTCGGTAGGGCCTTTGACATTACCTTGGGTAATTTCTATGGATCTTTGAAATTCTTATAGTTATAAAAGAGCACAAAACATTGGATTGTTTGCTCATTTCTATGTTTAGATACGTTCGAGTCTTCTTGCAACACAATCCTGTTTGCGACATCTATTCTGATACGTACGGGTCTCTTATTTGATTATGTTTTCAATGTAAAATTTTTTCAAATATTTTAGAAGACTCCAGGATAAGACAGCTCCTGGATGCTTCTCATCCCCAAATAGAAAGCACTGTTGTAGAGGATTGAGTGGAAAACAAATTCTTTTCTTCCGAAAGCTTTAGTTTAAAAATTATTGGACCTGGAACCGCACGAAGTACAAAGGTCCTATACGTTTACTACAAACAATTTTATTGTAACATGTAACATCGAGGCGGGAGTGAGGTGGATGCATTGAATAATGTCTAGGGATGACGAATCAGCGAAAAAATGTCCGTCCCGTCGTTTTTTTCTAAATGGGTGCAACGATCAGCCTAAACTTTTTTCCCTGAAAGGTACATAATGTCCCATGATTCAAGCTCAAAGATGAGCAAAATCGTGGTTCCGGAGATATGGTCGAAAAAGTGACCAAAAACATATGCAAGGGACCCGTACGCATCAGAATAGATGCGGCAAACAGAAAAACCCGTATGAAGCAACGGTTCGCGTAGTCGTAGACGCGGGTTAAGAGGACTGATTGATGTTGTGAACCAAGGTGTAATACATAGCAACCTTCAGCAAATTGATAGTATAAGTCCAGGTGTAAAATACAGAAAATAAATTAAGAGTTAATTGAACACAAAGGTGAATTGTCGTTTATAAATTTGAAGTAATAGTGAAGCGTGGTTCGACCTAGAGGCTAGTTAGTTAGTTAGTTTGAGTGGGCGGAGCGGAGCTCCAGCACCTAAGCCTCTGGTGGGCCTGTTGTGCGTACCCGCATTGAGTTACCTAAATTCTTCCAGTTTGATTTAAGTAACTCAATACATCCCTGGGCGATATGCTCCAGATAATATTGTGTGGCAGAATGTAGGCGCCTAAGCATTTGGCTCTAGCTGTGATATACGCTAAAGTGTTCAGCTGTTTCTATGTCCCCGCACTTCGTACATTGGTCGCTATTTGCAATGCCGATGGTTTGTAGATGCTTGTTGAGGAGGCAGTGACCAGTGAGGACTGAAGTCAGTCTTCTGATGTTTCCTCTGCTAAGGGAGAGGAAATATTTGGAGTTTTTGCTGTTGATGATCATACAGTTCTTCCATTGTCTCGCATGGTCAAATGGAATAGAATTTTGAGTTTTTCCACTTATTTATTAATCCCTTGAAATGGGAATGTGGTACTTTGAGACACGGTTCGGGACCCGTGAAGGCTTTTTCCACGCCTGATTTTGCTAGACGGTCCGCGGCATTTCGAAAGCTGGACATTCAGAAGTCATAATATTCCAGAGTTTGGCATGGCCTGCATGGCGTCTTACTAATAGAGAAGATTGATGTAGCCTAGATGTACCTAGAGGTTAGCGGGCGAACCTAATTTTCGTGCCCGCCCGATCCGTGCCCGACATTATTTTTATAAAAAATGCCCTCCCGCCCTTTCGAAAAACAAAATTATGACCGCCCGAGTTTTTTTACGCCTGCCCGATATGTCCGCCTGAATTTTCTTATAGGTCTTTGTGCGCGCCCGAAATTTCTATAAGAATTTCTTAAAATCATAAAATAGAGACAACTCTGCCGATTAGTTACTACTCTCTTCATACAACCATAGTACTGTAATGCTCAACAATCTTTTTTCATATGATAACAATACATATCTACATTTGTGTGTTGGGATATATTACTCGCCTCATAATGAAGAGTGTTTTACAAACTCAACAATTGATCTTTGAAATTGAATGTTCACTACTTCTACGTTTTTAGAAGAAATTTTCAGAAGATGGAACATTTTTTAAAAAAACTGTCGTAGCCTATTTCTGCGAAATTTTATCCTGAAATGGGAATTTGTTGGTTATTGGTTGGTGTGTCCGATATTTTTTAGGCCCGCCCGTGCCCGCGAATTTTCGGGCCGCCCGCTCATCTCTAGTTTGACCCAAATCCTTTAAATCACAAGAAAATCCTTAAAAATCAAATGAAAATCCCTAAAAATCGTGTAAAAATGCTAAAAAATCGTCCGAAATTCACAAAGAAAATCCACGAAAATCAAAGAAAACGATAGAAAATAATAATAAACTCGAAGCGAGCGGCCAGTTAATTACAGATAAGGGAGAAGTCCTGGAAACCTGGCGGGATTACTTTCAGGATCTATTTGCATCTGTCAATCTGGCAGTGGAACCTGATAGAAATCAGTTTGCTAACTCGGAGGGTGAGGAAGAAATTACATTACAGGAGGTGGCGCGAAAGGTCAGCAGGCTAAAGGCAGGAAAATCCGCAGGTGTAGACGAAATTAGGACAGAATTTATTAAGAATAGCGGGCCAGGTGGGATCCAATGGCTTTGTAGGATTTTTAATTTAGCCATGAAGTCCTCAGTCGTACCCGCTGACTGGAGCTTCGGTGTTATTGCTCCGATCTTTAAGAAGGGCAACCGTAAAGTTTGTAGCAACTACAGGGGGATTTCACTTTTGAGCGTGGTTGGAAAGGTTTATGCTAGTGTGCTAGTAGATCGGGTTAGGGTTATAGTGGAAGAGGTTCTGGACGAGGCTCAGGGTGGTTTCAGACCTTTGAGAGGGTGACAGGATCAAATCTTATGTCTTAGGCAGGCTATAGAAAAGCTCCTTGAGAGGAATATTGATCTGTACTTATGCATCATCGACTTAGAAAAAGCATTTGATCGGGTATCGAGGCAAAAGCTGTTCGAGGTGCTTAGCGAATACGGGATTAATGGAAGTTTATTGGGCGCCATTAAAAGCATCTATTCAGGGAGCAAAGCCGCGGTAAGGATAGATGGTGAAATTAGTGAGGCTTTCGAGGTTAATGAGGGCGTTCGTCAGGGTTGTTGTCTCTCTCCTCTTCTGTTCATAATTTTCATGGACAAAATCATCAAGCGTGCCAATTTGCAGGGGAATGTGGAAATTGGGTAGTAAGTAATTATGAAAATCATGGCGTATGCGGATGATTTAACCCTTTTAGCAGAAAATGCCGATGATTTGCAGAGGGGGATTGACTGCCTGAAAGTACCATGTGAGGAGTACGGGATGAAGATAAGCGTCGGCAAAACTAAGGTTATGCATGCTGGCAAATCTCGGAAAGAGGTAGCGTGCAGTTTAAATGGGGAGCAGTTGGAACAGATATCTGAGTTTAAATATTTGGGAACCATGTTTTCAGAGTATGGCAAGTTAGTTAGGGAATTTGAGGAAAGGAGGAGAATGGGAAATGCAGTGGCCAGTCAGTTGAGGTCTCATGTGTTTAACAAGAAGGAATTAAGTAGTGGCACAAAGTTAGCTATTCACAGATCAATCTTCAGGCCAACAATTTTATATGGTAGTGAAAGTTGGGTGGACTGCGGATACCTTGTGCATGGCTAAGAGGTTTCAGATATGAGGGTTCTTAGGAGCATAGCAAAAGTAAATCGGAGTGAACAGTGGTACAATCATATCAGGAACGACGACATCAGAGAAAATTTAGGAGTTAGGTCAGTATAGGAAGCGGCAAGGGTTAGTCGTCTGAGATGGTACGGGCACGTTCAAAGGATGGGTAATAGTAGGCTCCCAAAGAGGATATTGAATGCACAGGTCGCGGGTGTACGTCCTAGGGGTAGGCCAAGGAGAAGATTCATAGACTCAATTAAATCAGATTTAGAAGTTAGGGGGCTTTCACTGGGCGAGCAAACCATCTCCTTGGCAGAAGATAGAAGGGTATGGAGGGGGGTGGTCGATGACCACCGGGTTGCAACTTAAAGACCCCACACCGAAACGTATAAACGGTCTATAAAGTTTGATGACGACGATGATGATGATCGAAGCGAGCATCGCCTTTAGCGTCACTGTTTGAAGTACCCCAATTGCTTACTCCTAGTGCTTTTAGATTCTGCTGAACTGCATCTTCCCATCTTGTTTTTGGTCTTCCTTGCTTGTTTGCGGTTAACATCGGGGTTAGTGCCCAGCAGTTTCAGGGGCACATATTCCTCCTCCATTCTTTGTACATGATCGAGCCTCCGTAGCCGTCTGATTTTGATGTATTTGACTATATCTGACTCGTTGTAAAGTTGGTTCATGGTTCATTCTTCTATATCACTCCTCTAAAATATTGACCGAAGTATCCTTCTTTCAAACACTAAGAGTGTTTGCTCGCCTCACTGTGTCTTGCACCAAGCTTCCGACCCACATGCTACAACTAAACGTAAGTACCTGTGATCTGTACAGTTCACACTTAAGCTTGTGGTTGAGCATTTTAGACCGGAAGAGTTTTTGAAGACTGAATTAACCCCTGTTGCCAAGCGTTGCAATTCTACGTATTTCCTCTCTGATGCTATTAGCACTATTGACCAGCGATTTACGTAGAAAAATGACGTTGAGCCCTAGTACAGATTCAGTTTCAAGACCCCGGCTGAGTCCAAGATTCAAAATCAAAAAAAAGTTTCTTCCATAAATTGTCATCAGGCATGTCCAGAGCTTTCAAACAGAAAAAAAAAGTTTATGAAAATCGGAAAGATTTGCTCGAGTTATGCACAAAAGACCAAAAACCACTTAAGCGGCCCTAGCTCAATAGAATGGACGAAATTTAGTTTCTTGGCCATATACGAAAGCAGATGGTTTTTCATCTATATTTGCTTAACTATGCAATATAGAGATTTACTGTCAAAGGCAAAGTTGTAGATAATAACATTTTAAAGAACACCGTCCAGGGATTTAGGGAAAAATAACCCAATCCCGGAATATACCCACTTGTACAATTGCCGTTCTTCGGAAGGATTTGCGACATTTCTGTGGGTCGTTGGAATTCTGATAAGTTCGCACTTATTTGCAAAGTATATTCTGCTTGCCACATCTATTCTGTTACGTACAAGTCTTTGGTTATGTTTTTGTATGTGTTTGCGTGTAAAAAAGTAAATTTTTCAAAAAATTTGAAAGTACCAATTAGACCCTTTACCTCTCTCTGTAACTTGAGCTTCTTTTCTCTGAAAATAGTTGATATTAATTCCAATGGGGTGTAAGGGAGCGCTTTGGAAGGGCCTCCAGTCGTTTTTATTATCATGGCACCGACATCAAAAGGACTGGTGCAAACGATTTTACTTTGAAATAAACTCTTTTACGCAAATTTGCATTAAGTAAAAACTATTTTATTAAATTCTAAGCTAAATCTTTTGAAGTTATTGGCTTGGCTGGTTTTTTCGATGGAATAAATATTCGTTTTTTGACTGCAGTTTTCGGTGCATTAACGACTTTCTCCTCATTTTTTTCTGACGCCGGTTTTCCGATATTTTTTTCACTTAAAGGTTTTTCTACACTTTTATTCATAACTGTAGATTCATTATCAAACTTAACCTTCTTGTCATTACTTATGTTCGACGTGACAGCTGGTTTCAAAATGCCTGTTGAGTTTTTGTTTAAATTGATTTTTGGCCGAATGGTAGCTTTTATGCATGTACCTGAAGATCTTAGTGAATTGTTGTTGAACGATGCATTGGAAGAATTCATTTTCTTTCTAAAAGTGACTCCTGAAAAGTCAATCGGTTTTTTCTCGGTTTCGACTTTCAACGCTTCAACGAAGTCTTTGGGAACTGGTGGTGGGGTCTCAGGTTCAGTTTTAATCGTCACCCCACAATTGCTATTTGGCTCTTTTATATCTTGCTGTCCGGCAGGATGACTCACAGAGGCGTCCACCAGTGGTACCGCTTCATTACAAACGTTATGTGCTACCGGAACGACTTTCGGCGATACTGCATGGGTTATCGACCTTCTCTTGAATCCCATCATTGACGGTCGACACACTATATTGGGGGAGACGTTTTCGTTATTAATGCCTCGTACCCTCTTCTCAATGTCGTGAATAGCACCAAATGGTATTCGGTTTTCTTCCAGCAAGGCTTCTCGGCTTGCGATGACACAACGTGATTTAAGTGCCTCGAATCGCCATCTACAACAACCAATGTGGTGGAGATATGAATCTTCTTTTGAAGAAGAACACAAACCTGGAAGATTCCTCTTCGCACTGACGCAGAGTACCAGCTATTGAGACTTTTTCCAGTGAACATCTGTACAGTTGATCCCTTAACTCGTTTGATTCTTTCCTATGAATGAAATGACAATTAAAAATTCAGTGGTTTGCCGGTTCCAGTACTCACTCGCAGAGTGCTACAATAGGATCCAACCATTTCGAATCTTTCTTGATGGAATTGTTGAGACAGTCCTGAGTTGTCGTCAACTTTTTCGTTATCGCATCATTCTGTTGCATCAATTCAGCTATTCTTTCATTCAGCTTTTCTACATTCCAAACATTCAACACAGTCAATGGATATTTGAAAGAGCAAATTTGTCATATTACCGGTGTGATGATGCTCGGCATTCAAAAACGTATGACTGCAGACCTCCATTTCTTTGTACATTGCCGCATTTTCTCGTTTCAATTTGCGCATTTCCCGTTGGCTCTGCTCCAACTCATTTTTCATCTGAAGGAGATTTTAGTTTTAGTCTCAGAAGTGGAAGCATTCCAGCCAATGGACTGGAACGGGTTATACTCACCTCGATAAACTTAGCTTTTTGAGCAACGAGAAGAGCTTTCATTTTCTGGCGTTGATCGTCAACTTCAGCAAACAATGAATTGCCCCTTGCATCTGAAAAAATATTCAATTCCACTTCGTGATAAAATCATGTAAATTCCACCATCGATAAATCTTTCCATTCTGAACATTTCTGGATATGGTGCCCAAAATTTAAACCGTCCCTCCTCACCCCACCCCTTTTCAGAGTTTTCGATGCAGAGGTAAGTTCTATGAATTGTTGTGAAGGAACTTGTCAACCTAGCTCAGTGAGTAAGGGCTCACATGAAACACAAGAGTCAAAAGTTTTTTTTTTTTAATTTTAGATTTCCCGAATTTTCCTTTTTCACAGTAGTTTTTGCAGCTTTTCCGAAAATTGAAGATAAAGTTAGAGGTTAAACATTTTGACGGTGTAAAAGGTAATTTTTCCGTTTCTCAAGCCAACGGTATGTGGCCAGGGACCAGCAGGCTTTGCGGGGCTTTACGACGAGGTTAAGAATTTTCTCGCTCATTTCAAAAGAGCTGACAAGAGCCCGTTGTTGCCTGCTGCCGTAACGCGTGAAGAAAGCCTCGAATTCTTAGCCAATATCTTCCTTCACTTTCCAATGGACCACCTTTCTAAACAGTTTACGAGACATTATACAGGCGTCACAATCTACGCGATCTTTCGAGCTGGTCTCCAAAGCCCTTTAGTCTCATGACTTTGGAGCTTGTAACTTCTCCTCTACAGCGACGCGACGTGATGCTATTCAGAGCCTCTTCCAATTCATCGGTCAGACTTCCCCAATACCGTGATGTATAGTCGTTGACTCCCTCGTCAGGAGGCTGAATAACGAGCGAATCTTCGCGGAAAAGTAGTCGGACTTTCTGACAATCCTGATCAGGGATAAGTTTTAGAGGAAGATGGGAGATCGGATTAGGTATCCCTTTAAGGTAGCAGACTATTGGTATCAGGAGAATTGCTTTAGAGTAAACGAATACAAGACACATGAGAGCCTGGGGAGAAAGTGAAGTGCTGGGAAGATACAATTCATTGCAAGTTGAACTGTTGAACACTTAAGGATGAATGCTTGCCTTCGGCACGGGCAGCAACTCTCGCACAGGATGAAATTTTTATACTTTCATCCCTTGTGATCCAAATAACTGACTTTTTTGGCTGTTTTTTTTTTTGGTAAATTCTTCTTGCCAATCTATTGGCACGCGCGTACTAATCTATTGGCACGCGCGTACTAATCTATTGGCACGCACGTGCCAGTAGTATACTCCGATGAGGACGGACTAATGGCACTCGCGAGTAAATAGTACACTTTGGTGAGGACACAGAGACATGTCAGACTTTTTATACAATTAATTTTTTCCTTTTTTACGTCCACTCTTTATAGAAAAATATAGAAGTTGGAGCTCGTTACGTCAATTATTAACATGTATCACCCGTGTCGAATAGCATGGAGCGTGTTGCATGGCTATTCCATACAGGTGTCGAATAGCATGTAGCGTGCTGTGTGGCTATTCGACACCGGTGTCGAATAGCATGTAGCGTGTTGTGTTGCGTGGTTATTCGACACCGGTGTCGATTAGTCACTTCGAAAATATTATGCGCGAGGTTTTGTTCACGGAATAATCAATTTTTATTTTGTAGAACAGGTGACAGAAAAGTATGAAACCGCTCCTAGCTCTCAAGCTATCCAAGATAAAAAAGTCCCTGTCTAAGGCAGAAATTTTTCTTTAGGAGTTACATAACCTCAAACTTCAAATTTTATCCACACTTTTCGAAAAAGCTGGAAAAACTACTGTAAAAAAGAAAATTCGGGAAATCTAAAAAAAAAACTTTGGACTCTCGTCTTTCTTACCTCTGCATCGCAAACTTTGAAGAGAGGTGGGCGGAGGAGGGGCGGTTTAAATATTGGGCATTATATCAAGAAATGCTCGGAATTGAAATATTTATCGATGGTGAAATATTCATGCTTTTATCACGAAGTGCAATATAAAAGTACGAATATTTTTCATAGAATGGCAAGTACAGATGGAAGATATCCTTTAATTAAAACCAAAGAAAATTTTTATTTAAGCGAAAGAAGACTGCTCACATTGAGTTGTCGCCAGTGTTCAATAGGTGTGTTCAAAACGTATGAAGGGACCCGTACGTATAGGAATAGATGCGGCAAACAGAGTTGATGTTACGAAAAGACTCGAAGGTATATAAGTAAATATTGCCTTAACTCTTAAGTGTATGAAATTTCGTCGACATTAAATTGGATTGGAAATTGCCGAAAGGACAATATTGAAAAACCCGTCCGAAGAAACGGTGAAAAAAACCTTTCTGAACGTACAAAATTGACCCCCAAATATAGAAAAATGTTCCACTCACCTTAGTACCGACCTAGGGTCCTAATTCTATAGCCAAAAATGTTTCCCTCAATTTCCTCTGCAACATAGCAAAAAAAAATTTTTTTTGGCTAGGGCCGACCTTAGGACCAACATGGCCACTTGAGCCCTAAGCACAGGCAAAAGTTTCTTTTATAAACTGTCGGTCATGCCTAGATCTTTCAAACAAAAAAAACATTTTGAAAATCACAAAAGATTTGCCCGAGTAATGGACAAAAAACACATAGAGCCCTAGCAGAGACTCGTTTGCCCCAGCTAAGTCCAAGGACTAAAATTCAAAAAAATTTCTTCTATAAATTGTCGGCTATGCTCAGGTCTTTCAAACAAAAAAAAGATTTTTTTGAAAATCAGAAAAGATATACTGTACATAAAGACTTATGTACAGAAGACCAAAAATCACTCAAACGGCCCTAGCTCGGTGACGCTTGTGCCGACAGTGCCCAGATTCAACCCCATAAAAGACTTTGCGATTACCTTTCAGGGAAAAAAAAGTTTTTGAAAATCGGTTGAGTTTTACTCGAGTTATCGTGTTGACAGATGGACGGACGGACATTTTGTTATTGCTGATTCGTCATCTAAGAACCATGATCGGTGCTCCCCCCCCCCCGCTACTCTCAGGTCGACTGATTACAAACGTCGTGGTAAACGCATTAGACCCCTTTTCGCCTTCAATTCCACGTGTACCAGTGGCAGATTAATCAGTGTTTCGATAGCCGCAGTAGCCGTCGATTTCATGGCGCCTGTAACACAAATCCATACAAGCCTCTGAATCTCGTTCAGCTCTTTCCTAACACTCCCCACGTCGAGCATCGGCCACCAAACGACGCATCCTTGACTCAACATTGCCTTAAGACTGCTTCATATATCCACAGTATAGCCTTAGACAGTAGGCCACATTTCCTCCCGAAAGAGTTCCTGCAATTCCGGAAAGCTGCTAAAGCTTTCTGTGCCTTTTCCTTGAAGTTCACATACTTCACCTTCGCTCCCGGAACGATATCCTTATCGAACAGCCTCAGTTTCCCTACAAGTCCGTGACCCAACGTTCTTCTGCTAAAGAGGACTATGTCTATGGGTTTACTTCAAGGCCGTTGTCCCGACACCATTCCTCTATTATCTTCAGTGAGTACCTCAAACTTGCCTCTGATCAAAATTGTCAGATCGTCTACCCTTAGGCGAAAATTCCCCCGTCGTTGAGCCTTCTGATGAGGGAGCCTATAACCATGCACCACAGCAGCGAGGATAGTATTCCCCCCTGAGGGCAGCCTCTGCCTACCCAGAAACTAGCTTGGTGGCCACATACAGTAGCCTCAACTGCCCTGTTACTAAGCATATTATTTATCCACCTCGTCACCATCAGTTCTTCTCCTCTACTTTCTTGGACCCGGGTTCCAAAAGCGCCTTCAATATCCATAAAACATGCAAGTGCAATTTCACCCTCCTTCAGTGAATTTACCTACTTGGTACGCATGTTGTTTCATATGCAACGGACTGTTCGGAAGACGACCCTAAACGATATTTGGATGTTTTTCGTGAATATTTCTCTAACGATAAATATTGAGTGTTCTAACGATAAGTATTGAGTGTTCTAACGATAAGTATTGAGTGTTCTAACGATAAGACTTTTTGTGCAGTGTTGTAAACAAAAAAGAGACAAACTTTTTTGCCTATTCAAGTATGAGTCTGAGGCCTCTCCTTATGGCCCCACCACGAAAATTTTTTTTACTATGTTGTGGAGTAAATTGAGGGGCACTTTTTTGTCCATGGAAGTATAGGTCAGAGAGATCTTCTAACTGATCAAGGTCGGTTTGAAAATCGGTCCTAGCCGCTGTTTGCCACATTTTCTGATGCGTACGGGTCCCTCGCATATGTTTTTAATTATAATAGACCGAAGAAGAAGTCGAGTATGTTGATTGGCGGGTTTACGTTGCCTTGAGCCTCAGAATCACGTAGATTACGAAGTGTTATGCTAGACTACAGCTACAAAAAATCCAGCTCTTAATGATGAATATGAGAGCTCGGCTCCTCAGAAATGTAAGTCGAATATTCCGAAGAAGCACTTTCGAGGCTACAACTTGACAATAGCTTGAAAACTGACCTTTTGTAGAAGGCTCTAGAAGGGTCTTCCTTACAGGGTTGTAGTGGCGGTTACGTGAGTAAGACGAGCAAGTGAGGATGGTATGAAAAGCTAGAGATTTTATTTGGATTTCGGTTGAAGGTGGCACACGGTTCCAGACAACGGGGTCAAATAGATTATTCGACCTCTGACTTCAATCAGATTTGGTTTTGAAAATGAGAAGAAATCTTACTTGCAGTATCCGAATGCGTACGGAGAGCATTCAATTCAGCGCTCAATTGAGTAGCTTGTTCTTGTGCCACTTCATACATTTCATTTTTCTCTTCCAGTTCAGCGCGCTTTGACTCGAGATTGGTTTCCGCACAAAGTAATCGATCTTCGAGATCTGCAATTTTTAGCTAAAAACAAAATAGAAGTTCAGCAAAATTACATCGAACTCAAAAACATGGTCTATGTTACTTCATGTTGAAGATTCATCTTTGAGACATCAGTCAATTCATCTTTCAGAAGTTCACATGCTTCAGCTAACGAATCGTATTCGGCTTCCAGTTGAGCGAATTTGTCCTTGTAAACTGAATTAATATTGTCAACGGCTGCATTGATAGTAACTTCTTTTTCAGCAATTTGACCTTTTTTCAACTCTTCAATTAACGATTGAAGACTTTCACGTTCATTCTCAACTAACTCCAATTCGCTTTTAAATTTTAACGATCTCTCCTTGCATTCACTGACTTCTTCCCGTTGTTTCCGTTGAAGTTCTTCGATTTCTTTCGAATGTTCCAAGTTAATTATTTCCAATTCGGACGTTAGATGATTTTGTCCGCTTAGAGCGGTTTGCAGTTCTGTAAATTAAAACGTAAGGTAAGACATGTACATTCAGTCGTCGAATTAACTCTACAGTCTGCATATTTGAAATTATTTATTTTATTGGAAATGTTGCATACCCTCCCGAAATACAAACTTTCAAAATTCTCTCATGGTTCGATGGGCAGAAATGTTCTCAACTTCCTCTACAAAACATCAAAAATTGATGAGCTAGAGCTTTAACCTAGGGAACTGTAAAAACTAAGTATTTTGATTAGACCTTACCGTGACATGGACTAAAAGAGTTGAAAATTTTTATCCCATTTTTTCTCTGGAAGTTGACCGAATGAACGTAACGGAATTTCAGTCACAAAGGTCAAACATAAACAAAAACTCAATGACGAACAATCTGTATACCTCTCCGAAGCTGATGAATTTCTTGAAGATGACTTTGATCACTGCTCTTGAGTTCATTGTAGCGGTTGCAAAGATGTTGATATTCATTAATGATCGATTCCCTAGACAAAATGGATATTTCCTCGCTGGATTTACAATCCATTCCGCTAACAATTCCTTTAAAATTAAACACTATTTCTTACGGTTTTTCACTTTTACTAATTCGAAATTCGTGAAACAACGGAAAAACACTCGAAACGAAATTGACAGTTGAAAAGAACTCACCCCATAGCCAGTGTTGCTTGCTTAGTTGTTATTTTAAAAGATTTGCAACATAGTGAAAAAACCGTGGAATGACAATATGTTTTCAATGAAAGTACAATATTTTGTTTACAACAAATAAATTTTTGGTGAATTGATATTTTCGTCTTTCACTTAGGAGTCAAAAATTATCGCTTTTTAGACCCGTACGAAAAACGAAGAAAGGTGTGGTCCTATGCGTTTACCACGTCGTTTGTAACCATTCGAATTTCGACTCGAAAGTAGAGGGGAGCGTCGATCACGGTCCTTAGATGACGAATCAACAATAAAAAAAATGTCTCCCCGTGAACAAGACAACTGGAGTAAGACGCAAACGATTTTCAAAAACTTTTTTTCCCTGAAAGGCAATCGAAAAATCTTTTATGGGATTGAATCTGGGCACTGTCGGCCTAAGGGCTGCCGAGTAGGAGCCACTTAATGATTTTCGGTCTTTTGTATATCTATCTATGTATCGAGTAAATCTCTTCAGATATTTATTAGACCCGTGCGAAGAACGAAGTTCTTCGAAAAGGGGTCCTAAACGCTTACCACGACGTTTGTAACCAGTCGAATTTCGACACGGGAGTAGGAGGGGAGCATCGATCACGGTCCATAGATGACGAATCAGCAATAAAACATATGAAGGGACCCGTACGTATCAGAATAGATGCAGCAAACAGAGTTGATGTTATGAATAGACTCGAACGTATTTAAGTAGATATTGCCTTACGCCTTATTGAAAAACCAGTCCGAAGAAACGGAGTAAAAAAATTTTCCGAAAGCATAAAATTTACCCCCAAATATAGAAAAATGTTCTCCTCAACTTTCTCTATAACATAGCAAAAACCATTTATTGGGCTGACGTAGGGCCCTAGGTAGAGGCCTCGGACACATACTTCCATAGACAAAAATCTTTCCCTCAATTTGCTCTCCAACATAGCAAAAAACAATTTTGTTGGTTAGGGACGACCTAAGGGCTGACACGAGGCCAACTTGAGCCCTAAGCAAAGGCAAAAGTTTCTTTTATAGATTGTCGACCATGCCTAGATCTTGTAAACAAAAAGACAATTTTGAAAATCGGAAGAGATTTACTCGAGTTATGTACAAAAAACACGTAGAGCCCTAACAGAGACTCGTTTGTAATGCCCTACCTATGTCCAAGGACTCAAATCCAAAAAAGTTTGTTTCATAAATTGTCGGCCATGCCCAGATCTTTCAAACAAAAAAAAATTTATGAAACTCGGAAAAGATTTGCCCGAGTTATGCACAAAAGCCCAAAAACCACTTAAACGGCCCTAGCAAGTCCGCCCTTGGACCGACAGTGCCCTGATTCCATGCCATAAAAGATTTTTCGATTACCTTTCAGGGAAAATTTTTTTTTTTTGAAAATCGGTTGAGCTTTAATCGAGTTATCGTATTGACAGATGGACGGACATTTTTAGACCCGTACGAAGAACGAAGTTCTTCGAAAAGGGGTCTTATGCGTTTACAACGACGTTTGTAACCAGTCGAATTTCGACCCGGGAGTAGTGGGGGAGCACCGATCATGGTCCTTAGATGACGAATCAACAATAAAAACATATGCAGGGGACCCGTACGTATCAGAATAGATGCGGCAAACAGAGTTGATGTTACGAAGAGACTCGAACGTATTTAAGTGAATATTGCCTTAACTCTTAAGTGTATGAAATTACGTCCACATTAAGTTGTATTGGGAATTGCCGATGGGCAATATTGAAAAACCCGTCCGAAGAAACGGTGTAAAAAAACCTTTCCGTAAGCACAAAATTGACCCCCAAATATGGAAAAATATTCTACTCAATTTTCTCTACAACATAGAAAAAGCCATTTTTTTGGCTAGGGTCGACCTTAGTACCGACCTCGGACACACAATTCCATGGCCAAAAATGTTTCCTCCAATTTCCTCTGCAGCATAGCAAAACAAATTTTTTTTGGCTAGGGCCGACCTTAGGACCGACATGGCCCACTTGAGCCCTAAGCACAGGCAAAAGTTTCTTTTATAAACTGTCGGTCATGCCTAGATCTTTCAAACAAAAAATTTTTTGAAAATCGGAACAAATTTACTCGAGTTATGTACAAAAAACACCTAGAGCCCTAGCAGAGACTCCTTTTTAGTGCCTTAGCTAAGTCCAAGGACTCAAATTCAAAAAAGTTTCTTCCATAAATTGTCGGCTATGCTCAGGTCTTTCAAAAAAAAAAAAATTGTGAAAATCGGAAAAGATTTGCCCAAGTTACGTACAAAAAACACATACAGTTCGTTCATTTTACGCTTAAACAAATTTGAGATATTTTTGGTTTGTCAGAGATTTAAATGTCATTATCGTCATATTACATAAGATGTATGCTCTTAGAAAGAGATCGCAACGTGCGTCTGATGTATATAAAGCTATGTAGTCTGACATTGATGACATTTAAATCTTTAGCAGTACAAATTTTGTTTAAGCGTAAAATGAGCGAACATTAGAGCCCTAGTAGAGACTCGATTTAAGTGCCCCAGCTAAGTCCAAGGACTCAAATTCAGAAAAGTTTCTTCTATAAATTGTCGGCTATGCTCGGATCTTTCAAACAAAAGAAAATTTATGAAAATCGGAAAAAATTTGCCCGAGTTATGGACAAAAAACACATAGAGCCCTAGCAGACACTCGATTTTAGTGCCCTAGCTAAGTCCAAGGACTCAAATTCAAAAGAGTTTCTACCATAAATTGTCGGCTATGCCCAGGTCTTTCAAGCAAAAAAAATTTTTTTTTGAAAATCGGAGAACATTTGCCCGAGTTATGGACAAAAAATACATAGAGCCCTACCAGAGACTCGATTTTAATGCCCTAGCTAAGTCCAAGGACTCAAATTCAAAAAAGTTTCTACCATAAATTGCTATGCCCAGGTCTTTCAAACAAAAAAAATTTGAAAATCAGAAAAGATTTACTCGAGTTGTGTATGTAAATACAAAAGACCAATAATCACTTAAACGGCCCTAGTTCGGTGGCCCTTGGGCCGACAGTGCCCAGATTCAATCCCATTAAAGACTTTTCGATTACCTTTAAGGGAAAAGAAAGTTTTTGAAAATCGGTTGAGTTTTACTCGAGTTATCGTGTTGACAGACGGACGGACGGACATTTTTAGACCTGTACGAAGAACGAAGTTCTTCAAAAAGGGGTCTTATGCGTTTACCACGACGTTTGTAACCAATCGAATTTCGACCTGGAAGTAGGGGGGAGAACCGATCATGGTCCTTAGATGACGAATCAACAATAAAAAAATTGTCCGTCCGTCCGTCCGTCCGTCTGTCAACACGATAACTCGAGTAAAACTCAACCGATTTTCAAAAACTTTCTTTTCCCTTAAAGGTAATCGAAAAGTCTTTAATGGGATTGAATCTGGGCACTGTCGGCCCAAGGGCCACCGAACTAGGGCCGTTTAAGTGATTATTGGTCTTTTGTATTTACATACACAACTCGAGTAAATCTTTTCTGATTTTCAAATTTTTTTTGTTTGAAAGACCTGGGCATAGCAATTTATGGAAGAAACTTTTTTGAATTTGAGTCCTTGGACTTAGCTAGGGCACTAAAATCGAGTCTCTGCTAGGGCTCTAAGTGTTTTTTGTCCATAACTCGGACAAATCTTCCTAAGGTCCTAAGGTCGACCCTAGCCAAAAAAAAAACTTTTTTGCTATGATGCAGAGGAAATTGAGGTGGCAATGGAATTGTGTGTCCGAGGCCTATACTTAGGGCCCTAGGTCGGTACTAAGGTCGACCCTAGCCCAAACAATGGTTTTTTCTATGTTGTAGAAAAAAGTGAGTAGAACATTTTTCTATATTTGGGGGCCAATTTTGTGCTTACGGAAAGGTTTTTTTACACCGTTTCTTCGGACGGGTTTTTCAATATTGCCCATCGGCAATTCCCAATACAACTTAATGTGGACGTAATTTCATACACTTAAGAGTTGAGTAGTTAAGTATTTACTTAAATGCGTTCATGTGTTGTAACATAAACTCTGTTTGCCACATCTATTGTGAAACGTACGGGTCCTTTGCATATGCTTTGAATTATACATTTTTAGCTCATTCGAATAAGAAATTTCTTTGAAAAATTTGCTAAATTACGAGAATTGTAGTAATAATAGGAATAGTTGTAACTATAAAATAACTAAGGAATTCAATGCTAATTTGTCAACTTATGAGAAGATTTTTAAGAGTCGTTTACGTCTCGGTCTAAAATCAACGGTCCAAAGAGACACCTAAAATAAATATTTCCGCCCAGTGTCGTCAAATTTACATTCAGGAAGAAAATCATAATATTGTGGAACGTTTCGTCTTAACGGTCTTACTCATTCCAAAAGAAAAGGGTTTTACACGTTTTACACGAACAAGATACAACGGAATAAGTAAAGAGAGAGTTAATAGAGCTACAAATAAGATGCACGCACAAGTTTATCATTCTCTACCTGTAGCATCATGTAGCATGTACTACATGGGGTGAAAAGTCCGCGGCCTTGCAATGAAAGAACTAACTTTTACATATGAAATTAATTTTATTCTTCAACGTAGTCTCCCTGAAGGGAAATGCACTTAGTCCAACGGTCCTGCAACATTTGGATACCTTTGGTATAATAGGATTTCTCCAACCCTGCAAAATAGGCCTCTGTTTCGGATATCCCCTCATCATTAGAGTAAAATCTTTTTCCCTGTAGCCATCTTTTTAAGTTTGGGAACAAATAGTAGTCGCTGGGGGCCAGATCTGGAGAGTAAGGTGGGTGGTGGAGTAATTCATAGCCCAAAGAGTCCACTTTCACAGTTGCTTTTATGGATGAATGCGCTGGTGCATTGTCATGATGAAACAGGACCTTTTTCTTCTGCATATGCGGTCGTTTTCTCTTGATCTCGTTGTCGAGCTGTTCCAATAATGTGACATAGTACTCGCCAGTTATTGTTTTCCTTTCTCCAAATAGTCGATAAATATTATGCCATGCGCATCCCAAAAAATCGTGGCCATAACCTTGCCTGCAGAACGCTGTGCCTTTGGGCGCTTCGGTCGGCTTTGACCAAATTCTAACCACTCTGCAGACTGTCTATTGGACTCTGGTGTATAGTAATGAATCCACTTTTCATCAATCGTGACAAATCTACGCAAAAACTCCGTTGGATTACGCTCGAACAAAGCTAAATTACGCTCTGAATCGTCAAGACGGTGCTGCTTTTGATCAATTGTTAGAAAACGCGGCACCCATCGCGCAGAAAGCTTTTTCATGTCCAAATACTCGTGTAAAATGTGTCGCACCCGTTCTGTTGGTATTTTGAGGATGTCAGCTATTTCACTAACTTTAACTTTCCGATCAGCCAAAACAATACGATGGATTCTTTTGATGTTTTCTTCAGTAACTGCTTCACTTGGACGTCCTGAACGTGGGGCATCATCGGTGCTTGTATTACCTCGTTTAAATTCAGCATGCCACTTCTTGACCGTTTATACGACGGAGAAGATGTGCCATAACACTTATCCAGCCATTCTTTGCTTTGCACCGTATTTTTTCCCATTAAGAAACAATGTTTAATCAACACACGGAATTCATTATTTTCCATTTTTTACGAACAACAAAAACCTGCGTCACTCTATTGACAGTAATTCAAAAACTATGACACCAAATGTCAGGAAATTTTGGCTGTAGACAAGTAAAGGGTGGTACTACTGAATGTTAACAAAAATTCTGAAGTAATGACGCCATCTCTATGTGAGGCCGCGGACTTTTCACCCCATGTAGTATGTATTAAAGTGCACACATTGACCGTTCAAATTTATTTATATCAACTACGAAGTCGGGTGATAAAATAAATGAATTTCCCAAGTCAACCGTTACGATTTCGGATGGTTTCTGCATCCACAATTTTAATTTTGGAGAGTGAAATATAAACCTGGTGCATTAATAACATAAACCGAAACTAAATGGAATTGACTTTTTCTTCTTTGAAACATTGGAAACTCTTCTGCGACTAAAGATTCCTTCCCACCGAGAATTCAAATTGACAAGCCTAAATCTGTTTACCATTCTTGATGATGTAACAGATGGTTTTCTTTTCGCCTGGGATACAAACATAAACTTCCATCTAGTCCAAAATATGATAGTAACTTTTTTCAAAGCAACATTTTTTGCTAAAACTAAATTCTAATTGTTCCAATCAATTTTTGCGTAATATTTTGGTGAAAAGTGTTTCAATTCATTGCAAACCATTCAGGAATAATCGGATACAATTGGATAGCAAAATTGGTAAGCATAGGAAGTGAATATTTCTCGTTTATTTGACGTCCGCACCCAGTCTTTCTTCAAGTGACAACTCATTGAATGGAGCTTTCGTTTTGCGGTATATTTTTTTCTTTGAATTGGTCTTTAGCAGACGATTTCTGTTCAAATTAATCAAAATTAAGTCCACGAAAATTATCCTATTAAAGGAGTGCACTACATTTAAACTGTGAGTGAGTGTTTCTTGTGTTCGGTTTAATTTATTTTGTCTCGTCCACAATAAGAATTTCATTGTAGGACCGAGGGATTGTAAGAAATGTCGGTGAACAAATCGTTTTATTGCTTTTAAGTTTATTGATTTTGTTTAAATTTGCTGGTGAAGATAAGAAACTTCTAGGTGAGGTGTGTGTTGGTCATTTGACGATTTCAATGTGTATGGTTTGTGCGTAAATCGATGAAGAAAACTGTGGAAAAGATAAAAATGTTACAGTGAAATGTGTTTGACACGTTCATTAACAATTTATCGCTTTCAAAGCAACGTTCTCCGTCAATAACTTTTGTGTAATTCATTGCACAATATCTACGAAGAAAAACAATGAAAAAGAAATAAAAAAATATTTTCATAAATTTTAACATACTTTGAGATAATAATTTGGGGCTCCTATGTAGACAGAGCGGAGAGAGGATATATCAGCATATTAAAACGTACTAATTTACCGATAACGAGTTTTTGTACAGAAACTTATGTATAACTTTGCGATGAGAAAATATTGTGTACATAAGACGGCTATTTTTGGGACATTTTGGCCCTTGTCGTTATGTCTTCACACAAAAAGGGACAAAATACGACGCAATGATGACTATGACTTTGCAGTAATCCTACATTTCTTCGTATTCCCCACAACACTCAAAAATGTCAGGGAAAGTACACATAGAGTGTGTATTGGGATATTTCGAAAATAGTGGCGTGATTTGGGGCAATCATTGTGTTGGTGTACAAATATCAATCAATCATCACTTGGTAAGGCTTTTTTCTTGCCAGGTGATAATCGATTTTGTGCCATCATCAACACTTCCGAAACACTGTTGCTTATCACAGTAAAATAATATTCAAAAGAACTGACCTCACTTGTAGAACTCGTATTTACTTTGTTGCGTTGTTGAATACCATGCGAAAGTTGAAGATTACATTGCAGTTTGCTCGCTGCTGAAATACGTGAGGAAAAGTTCAATTTTCTGTTGTAGAACTTGCGCATGGGACATTCAGTAAACCAGCATACGTTGGATGCTGTGCAAATAAATAATTTTTCGGAAACAATTTTGCCGATCGCTCATGTAGTTGTATAGATGTACAAACTCTACCCTTGCTGAAGTAAGAGTTTGTGAAGCTTGTTGCTCAAAAACACACTCGTTAGTTCAATTCGTGGCATAAATTGATCGGTCATGCAATGAATTATTTTCGCTGCATACAACTAATCATCTACTTATGCATCTACTAATTCCAGTCTTTATCGTCTCGCAAATATACTGTCGACAGATGAAGTAAAAGATATTGTAGGGAAAATGTCAATCTTAGTAATTATTACAACTCGTAGCTATAGATAGAATCAAGGTCTGTTAAAAGCCTCGAATAAAACCAGAAATTATGAAAAAAAACGGAGTTCAATAAATGTATAAGACACATTAAGTGACATTTTCGCAATTTCCATTTCGTCATACTACAACAAAATCTTCCGAGTGCAGTGACTTGAAATTCATCTCTTGTTCAATCGAAGAAAAAAAAAATTTGCCAGCATAAAAACGCCCCATTCATTAAAAAAATTGTTCGCTTTCTGGTGATAAGGAAGTAGTTATCTGTAATTGAAATGTTTGCTGCTAAACGAATGGATGTAAAGAGTTGTCAATGAAAACATGAAAGCGTATCGAAATGGATTGCTATTCACATTTTATACCCATCGACTGTTGACAACGAGTTGAAAATGGCATTTGCAGATAATTAATTCCGAAATAATGACATTATGTTGATCTTTCAGTTAGCAGAGTTAACAGATTTTAATTATCATGTCTTGTCTTGGCCAAGAAACGTAGAAAAGGGAGTAAATTTATACTTTCCCAGCAAACTTTAGCACAAATGATTTTTTCACGATCACGTGATTGCATTTTCCTTAAAGGATCATTCATAAATTACGTAATTCAAATATCGGGATTCTCACTGTCACAAAAAATCGTCAATTTTAGAGCCGTCACGCCCCTTCCCCCTCCTCTTTTCGCGATGTAGCTTATGAACAACCATTTTTCAATCCTGAAAACACCTAACATTTTAAATGCTAATTGAAAACATTCTTCTTCTTCTTCTTCTTCCTTAGCCTTTTATATCCACTGCTGGATGTAGGCCTCCCCCATAGATCGCCACTTTTTTCGGTCCATTGCCACTTGCTGCCACGTCGTGCCTGCCGTTCTTTTGATATCGTTGGTCCATCTTTCCGGTGGCCGTCCCATCGGTCGTTTCGTTGGTGGCCGCCATTGCATTATAGTTTTCGTCCATCGATCGTCGGTCATTCTGGCAATATGACCAGCCCAATTCCACTTGAGCGACGCTATTCGTGTCATGACATCGATGACTCTTGTTTGTCGCCGGATCCACTCATTTGTCATTTTGTCCCTGAGTGTGATTCCTGGAAAACTACAGGCCCATCAGTTTGATCTCGCACCTCTACAAACTGTTTATGAAGGTGATAACGAAACGGATCACAAAGAAGCTAGACTTCTACCAGCCGATCGAACAAGCAGGGTTTCGTTCCGGATTCAGCACAAATGACCACTTGCAAGTGATGAGAAGTCTAATAGAAAAATGCAACGAATACAAAATCATCATCGCGATATGCTTCATAGACTTCGAAAAAGCGTTCGATTCGGTCGAATTATGGTCGATTTTAGACTCCTTGGACGATTGTCGGATTGACTCGAGATATACCCGGATGATAAAACATATCTACGAGCACGCAACGTCGTGCGTCAAACTGCATAAAACCACCGATAAATTTCGAATTGGAAGAGGAGTCCGTCAAGGAGATACCATTTCACCGAAATTGTTCACGTCAGCTCTGGAAACGGATTTTAAAAAGCTTGATTGGAGTGAACTGGGAATCAACATAAATGGGAAGTTTCTGAACAACCTTCGATTCGCCGACGACATTGCCCTGACATCAACGACTCTGGAACAGATTGAAGCGATGCTGTTGCAGCTCAACGAGGAAGCCCAAAAAATCGGTTTGAATAAGAACATGTCGAAAACGAAAGTGATGACAAACATCGATGGTGCTACACCAATCAAGATCGGAGACGAGGAAATTAAAATCGTGAATTCGTACAAGTATCTCGGCCACGTCATGAAGCTCGGTCTCGACAACCAAACGGCTGAAATAAAGAGAAGGATCGGTCTCGGTTGGGCGGCGTTCGGCAAGTTACGGTACATCTTCAAGAGCAACATGAGCAACAGTCTGAACAGGAAAGTGTTCGATATGTGTGTGCTGCCGGTCCTGACATACGGAGCCGAGACTCTCACGATCACCAAAGCATCAGCGAACAAATTGAGAGTTGCACAGAGGGCAATGGAAAGGGCAATGCTAGGAATCACACTCAGGGACAAAATTGAAAACATTGCATTTGCAAAATTCGGAAGTTCTTTGATAAAAAGAGTCACTTTCTATCGTAGCACTCACAAGAAGCAAGAGTATAATATAAAATCCAAAATGTCAGTGCACCTCACTACACTACACCTCAGTGCACCTCACAACACCTCACTACACCTTACTGCATTTCTTTGTACTTTACTACACCTTACTGCACCTTGGTGCCCCTTACTGCACCTTACTGGAAGTGTAGTGAAGTGCATCAGAGTGCAGTGAAGTACAGTGAAAGGCAGTGAAGTGTGATGAGGGTGTGATGAGTTCTTTTTATTGTATTGATGAAAATATTGAGTAAAACATCTTACACGCTGTAGTATGAGTGTCATCCCCCTCTTTAGTCCCAAGGTTAGTTCTAGGGTCGACCGACTTTAACCAAAAAATTCCTTTCATTATGTTGCAAAAGATTACAAAATACTACAATTTCAGAAAACGATGTTTTCGAAAGGTTGATTAAACTTATTCGCTTACATTTCCACGAAATTAGCACAGAAATCTCTCTTCAAGGTTTTGAATGAAATATATGAACTTAAGGAAAAGAAAAAAAAAATGGTGAAAATCGGCTTGTAGTTCAGGCTGGTAGAGATCATTTTATGGGCCTAACTCGCGCTACGTGGCTTGGTGGTTTTGTGTTCAGGCCCGTATCTTGGAAGGGAGTGGTGGGACAGGGGGCCCCCCTGAGCGTCTTCTTCAATGCTGCGAATTTTGCGAAAAAATATAAGTCTTGACTTCATGATCGTTTTCAATACTTGAAATTTTTGCCTGCGGCGCAATCATTCTTTTCTTTTCCAATCTCATTTGAATGTTTCCATTTCATTATTGAAATAGATTTTCGGTTCTACATTGCAAGAAAAAACTTTTGACACTCTTAACGATAGTGGCGTGTTATCGGTCACATATCCTGAGCAGTTAGAATTTTTGCTATGAAATAGTAATCAGAACTCCATACTTTCATAGAAAACCTTCGGCGCAACTTTTAAATATAACATTCACCACCCACTCTAACTAAACTTTTTATTTTTCTCGCATAAGAATAGTGCTCAAAAAAAATTTTCCAGCGTTATAACATAAGCTGTATGCTAGCTGCTAACAAAACCTGCGGCAAAAATTTAGGGAATTTTCTTATAATTAGTGTGAACGATTTCAGGAAAATATGGGAAATGAAGGACAAATTTTATTGTCAAAACTTAGAGTAGCTTGTTTTTAAAAATCCTCTTGCTGTATATATTTTAGGCGTAGGGAAACTTCGCACATTTAGCTAAACGAACCAAGAAGAAGATAGTTTCATGTGAAAATAAGTAATGAGATTATTTTGGAAAGGTGGAAACGCCCGCCATGAATAATACTAAATTTTTCAAAACTTTGTCAAAAATATTTTTTCGCTCGCTTCGCTCGCGATTTCTGGTTCTGTTTCAAAGACGAAGCAGAGTCGTGTGTGCATCCTAAAGAGCTGGGAAATAAACAAAAGTTCTGTGTGTTAGGCACGGCAAATAATTGAGGTGAGGGCGCCGGTCAAACACAAAACATCTTCTACCGGCGACCCTGTTTAACGAAAACCCTATGCCAAAAATACGACTATATTAATGTGAAATTCGCGAAATAAAGAGAATTTTCTCAAAATTTCACATAATTTTATCAATTCGGTGGGGGGGGCTCGAGCCCCCCCTATCAGTCGACCCTGGCTACGGACCTGTTTGTCTTAAAGAGAAAATAGGAGAAAATTTTGTTGTCTTGGATGTATCGATCCAATGCCTGTCCCTAGCGAATAGACTGGCCCAAAGGTCGACCCTAGAAAACTCAGCGGAGCATTCTTGACTACATAAGTATAGATGGGTCCAAGCTCAAATTAGGTGACTATGTGTGACTATTTTAAGCTATAAAACATAGTTCTGACCCAGAAAGTTTAAAGTTTAAGTATAAGTAACCGAACAATTTTTATCAGTTTTTAAAACCATATATCCCGGGCGAAGCCCGTGTAACAATGCTAGTATGAAATCATTCTCGAAATGTGTTAAGACTTGGGTGGTATGGAGATACCTGCGAAAGGACATAAAAACCTCCTTCTCATTGCTTCGCGTATGTAATGTGAAAATGTTTTCATATTAATGTTGGGAACAGCTTGAAAAATCTAGATTGCATCAATAAAACACTTAAAACAAGCAATAAAATTCATTCTCGTGTTTATTTACTTTAAAACGCATATAGTATTGGTATGGGAAGAAAATAAAAATATGAATGAAAAAGAAAATAAATTTTTCTCGGCTAAGCCGGAAAATTATTTTTCTGTTATTGTTTGCTTTTTCTCGCTGTAAATGATAGATGATTTTTCTTCAAGAATGAGTGTGCAACTTATCTTATGTGTTGCGTTAAACGGCTCTAGGCCAGAAAATTAAAAATCATTCATTGAAACAAAAAGTGATTACACTTCGCAAATCGTTTATTTAAAATTTTTGTTCGCAGTTACGGTTTCTGATTTAACACTTAGACTGCTCACACCCAATCAGGTTTACTGACAGACATTTTGATCAGACTTTCCATCATCCATTTTTGCATAGTGCTTTTTCTCTACGTAAGGCAGTCTAGAAGTGTATAAAAAAGAAACATTTATGAACATTTCAGACATAATGAACATCGGCTCTGTGGTAGTGCAGATTCCGAAGAATAGGTATAAGTTTGTCAAAGCGAGCATTATACTGCAAACCAATGCAAGTAAAACAACTTCTAAAAATAATATTCAATATTGAATAGATCCTCGCCTATTAAAGAGACATGATTTTCCGTTGTTTTCTATGGTCGCTGAACAAAATATCGACTTTCTATGACATTGCAGCGTTGCCCTCCAATAGTATATTTCAACAACACATCTCGTGTACGTACGCGCGGGCGAAGCCCATGCGAAAAGTACACATTGAATGTGTATTGGGGTATTTCGAAAGATATTTTTCTGTAATAGTGAGAGTGTGTTGGTGCACATACCGCGTAAAGTAACTTCACGTGTAGAGAAAAAAATATTTCTCTTTCACTTTCTCTTTTAACATCGACTAAGATCACATGAGACAAAAGCTTCATCACATTTTTGTGACCATGCAAAACGTATAATGGTTGGTAGAGTGAAAAAATTTGCGCCGGAAGCGGTTGATATTTCCGAAAAAGGCAATGCACCAACCTATTGTTTCATACAAAGGAGGTACCGTCCGATAAGATTAGAGGCCGTTCATAAATTACGTAACGCTAAAATCGACATTTTTCAGACCCCTTCCCTCCTGTAACGCAAGGTCAATACCCCCTCCCCCATTTGTTACGTAACGCAGCTGAACAAAATCAATACTGTCAAAAATAGTGTTTAATGGTGATATTTACATTACTCGCCAGTGTGATGTAATTTTTTTTGTTAATGTCAAGCTACGGTGATTGTTGTTCACTGCATGACGAGAGTGATGTTTGATAAGTTGAACTAGGGAGCATATACGGGTCATTCCACAGCTGTGCTCATGGAACGCATGCGGTGGAATAACCACTAAGGGTTCAACAAGTGTGTGATCCTCTGTAAGTGTGTACACGTTCGAGCTCTCTGGGATGCCCACAGGGACCAGTTCGTTTGTTGCAAGGTCAAGGTCGAGGTTGGTGTAACATTGTTTAGTGTTTTGAGGAATAGATAGCACAATATTCTTCATGAATGGCAGAGGTCGTGTAGAGAATTTGTGACAATTTTTTCACTATTGTAGTAATATAAAAAAAGGTTATCATCATTCTGATAGCTATCTTAGATTTTTGTAGTAAAGTTTATTGCAAAATTTGCGTTTACTGCCCACTGTTCATTGCGAACGTCGCAGCCTCCTTGTAAAACCTTTGTAATGTTTTTGTTTATCGTCGAAGTAATACGCAGTCGAAAAAATACGAAGTAATTTAATCGTGATGATCAAACTATCATTTTCGCTCATTGATGAAATTGATATTCCAAAAACTTAAAAATGAAACATCAGTTTGAACACCTAACAAACCTCCGTAACAGTACCACTCTACACTTTTTTTTTAAAGCGGGAAAAGTGCAACGTTGCAATAGTACCACTTGTTTTCGGAAGATAGTTCCACTTTTCCCGCTTTTCAAAACTAAAACATATGCAAGGGACGTATCACAATAGAAGCGGCAAACAGAGCTGACGTTACGAAAAGACTCGAACATATTTAAGTAAATATTGCCTTAAATTGTATTGGAAATTGCCGATAGGGCAATATTTAAAAACCCGTCCGAAGAAACGGTGTAAAAAACCCTCTCGAAAGCACAAGATTGACCCCCGACATAGGGCCCTCAGGAGAGACTTCGGACAAATACTTCCATAAACAAAAATGTTTCCCTCATTTTTGTCCACAACACAGCAAAAAACAATTTTTTTGTCTAGGGCCGACCGTAGGACCGGCCTAGGGCTATAATGAAATGCCTCGGACACATACCTCCATAGACAAAAATGTTTCCCTCAATTTGCTCTTGCTTTGGTTAGGGCCGACCTTAGGACCGACCTAAGGCCCACTTGAGTCCTAAGCAAAGGAACCGGGCCCAAATTTGTTTACGAATATAATGCGGTACTCGATTACCTCTCAAATAGTGAAAGAATAAACAAAATCGTGTAGATTACACGATTTATGTAAATAAACACGTTGGGCCCTAGTTTTGGGGACCTGGCTGAGTCCAAGGGCCTCTAATCAAAAAATTTTTTACCAAAAAATGTGAGACATTCCTAGACCTTTCGATTTAAAAAAATTGTATGAAAATCGGAAAAGATTTACTTGAGTTATGTACAAAAGACCAAAAACCACTTAAACGGCTCTTGGGCCGACCAGGGAAAAAATTTTTTTTTGAAAATGGATTGAGTTTTACTCGAGTTATCGCGGTGATGGACGGAAGGACATTTTTTTTATTGTTGATTCGTCATCTAAGGACCATGATCGATGCTCCCCCTACTCCCGGGTCGAAATTCGACTGGTTACAAACGTCGTGGTAAACGCAGCAGACCCCTATTGTAACGTAGGTATACCTAACAATTTGATTTTTATTCGCAAAAATTTTTTTTCTTCCTTCTATGCATGAAATATGTAGCGTAACGTAACACTACTGCCTTATCCCCCCATTCCCCCCGGAACGTTGTGTAACGCTACGCTCAGATCCGCTCCCCCCCTCTCAGCGTTACGTAATTTATGAACGGCCCCTTAGGCTAGAAAGAAAGCGTATCCGTGGCTACCGGCTAGAAAGCAAATTTGAGTAGACCGTCGTTGGATCAAATTCTTTTTTATGACTAATCTGAGATGCCGAATAAATAGGAATGGCAGCCACTATGTTCAGTAATTCATCTCAAGTAAATTGAATTCAATAATTATTATCTCCATTACCGAAAAATTGGTTTTTTCATGACTTGCAATAAACCAATTTCAGTACGTTTAATGTGACGCCCATTTACATGTCGTTTGACGCATGGATGAGCGTGTATTTGTTAAGAGTTGTGTATTGGACTTTTGCTTACCTAAGTACTGACGGTCTGTATCAAACTAAGATGTCATTGACAGGTTTGGTGGAAGTCTCAAGTTACATAAAGATGATACAATTAACTCAGCTTCCTCGTTTAGCTTGCATGGTTCTACAGTAATTACGTAGTAGGTTAATACTACACTGAAGTGTTAGTATAGGTGACACAGATCATAAAGTATCCAGTTAATATATGATCTGTGATAGGTGACTTGTACACATATGTTTTTTCAAGTCTGTAAATATACTTCAAAGCTAGCATTACGTTATTTCATCGCAATAATCGAACACTAATAAACATTGCGACATAATTTTACTTACAAAAATTGTAACGCACTCAGATTACATAACACTATGTAAAAAAATACTTCCATATGAAATAATATGCTTGTTAGAGGCATAAGAGTTTGTTGGATTAAAAGTCGAATGGCGTTTTAAACGTCAAAACCAATTGAATAAATTATATTTTTGAGTTTTCAATTCATTCGGAATATTTATAACATTGGACTATCCTACTCAAAAATCATTGAAGAGTTTTTAAAACTTTTGTGACTTCTGCAACTCTCAAAGTCCAGCACAAAAGGATTTCCATAAGTAGCAAAAGTTCTAGAAGTCTTTAAAATTCTAGAAATTCGTAAACTACTTCTGAGCAGTTGCCTCCTCGTGTTTCCATCACTGCCCACTAACCTTATGGAGTGTTATGAGAGAGGCATGTAGCTCAATTATTGAAAGTTGTTTTGTGGAAAGCTTTTGTGTTTGTTTCAAAGTTTACTGTGCCCCCATTAACTATGCACGATCTCAAGACAAGTTAAAGTTCTCTCATCAGAACATCCACACTTTGAAGTTTGCAGCGACAGATTCAAATCTGCTTCACTGGTGAAAATTTTGACACTTCTTTCATATAAATTCTGTCAAAATCGTTACCAGTGAATCTTAAGTGGAACCAAAGCTTAACTAAAGTTGTACGCGCTCTAAAATACTATTCGTTAAGTCTGTATTCTAAAATTATTCACCACCTTCACACAACTGACCTACAACGCCTAACATGGAATGTATTTTTTCTGTTATATGCATAAATACTAAAAACATTGTTCTTTAAATATATTTTCAACAATGAAATCAACGAACATGTAACTAAATTTTCAACTAATCATTTCAAAAAAGTTTACATTAGAGAAGATAAATAATTGTCAAATATGTTTGTTAAGATGATTCGATTAATTTACCATATGAGACAAAAAAACAACTTTTCGGAGAGAAGAATAAATCATCGATGAGTCAACGTTTTTCTCTATATAAATACGCGATATTTGTAATTTTTGAGTCTTGTTTTCTGCGAAGTTGAATTTTTTCGTAACGTCGCAAAGGGTGGTAAATTACAGCTCATAGAGAACAGTGGGAGGTTCATCACCCTTTCAAACTAGTAACAGTTGGGACAATAACCTAACCATTTGAATAATGAAAACGTCGCTATATCTGTCTCAAAAAACAAACAGTAACCATACTTGCTATGTGCGTAAATGTAAAGACAAAATGCCGACAAATGCGAAATTGTTCATCTAATGTATTGTCGGTGTGTACCAACAAGAATCGTGAATGGAAAGGATGTGACTGCTTTCGATTAATTTTCAGTTGAAATAAACTGTGCAAAATGTGCTTAAGATAACACAATGAACAAGTAGATTATAAATGTTTGGATAGAGTAAAGTTTATAGTTTCTAAAAATACATTGTTTTTGCGTGATATTACGTAGCTCGATTTAGTCATAAAGTTTGCTTGAAAATCATTACCTAAACGCTTAAGTGAAGCAAAAACCAATTAACAATTAACAACATATTTTTTCTACACTGAAAAAAAGCAGAAACAGGTCAATCACGTACAAAAGTAAGTCTAATATACGATGAAGAATGTAGCGTGTAATCATATTACCACATGAAACGAACCAATTTCATGGTAAATGTATTTATTTGTTAAATAAAATACTTACTGCCAGCATAAATATACTGCTATGTAGGATGTGTGGTATGTACATGTACGTACATACACACTTTCTTAGTATTCGAGCGAAAAGCGGAAAAAATCGATTGGTCTAATCGTATTGGAAATTGTGTAATATCTTTCGTTTTGCGTTGTTGGTCAAATGTTGGCAAATTTTTACATAACATACGGATTATTAGTATATTACAACACAGCTCTCGTGTACGTACACATCTCGGTGCATACATACTTCATAGTATCGTAAAATCTTTTAATCGATGTCCCACGGAAAACTCGTCATTACATGCATATTAGCCAGATTTTTATTTTTCCGGACTATTCCGGACTAGTTTGTAACTTACACCAAAATATAGTTTTGATACAACAACTTCAAAAATATTTTTTTTTTATTTTATGAAAAACATTAAGAGGGTACGAAAAATCGGAAAAGTGGATTTTCCGCCATTTTGGGAGGTGTTCCCCTTGTATAATATACGCATTTGACGTTAAGTGTCCAAAAGTATTTTTTTTATTATACTCCAATTCATTACCTTTCCAACGATACCAAATTCAATGTTTTTTGAGAAAAATTACAATTTTGGCAACTCTTAAAGTAAGTGAATGTTAGGCGACAAAAAGGGAATAATAAAGCTTAAAAGCTTCAAAATGGTAAAGCTCTCAACTTTTCGTCCATTTTGTCTCTTAACATTCTGGCTAATGCATATGAGATCCCAAGGAAATCATTCATTACATGTATGTTAGGGCTCCCACCGGAAACTTCTCATTACATGTATATCTGCATGTAATGACGCGTTTTCGCATGGGACACCGATTAAAACAGCATACAGTGGGGGTGCTTAGTAAGTCATCCATTCTGGATCATTTCGTGGCACTCGCAAACTCATTCGTGTATTTTTAAGCAACTCGCTTTAAAAACTGTTTTTTGAATCGTGCAGTTGTATCCCGAGCCGAAGGCGACCTCTACACTCGTCAAAAAACAGTTTTCAAAGCTTTTTGCTTAAAAACACCCTCTTGAGTTTGGCTCATTAAACAAAATTGGTCCCTCATGGACTTACTTCCGCACCCCCCACTGTAATCTACTATTACTATATACGCGAGGTTGTTAGGTGCACTAACACACCCTCGGACATTAAGTAAATACTTTGTTCAAGTATAAAACATCAATCCTGATGTTGTGACACAGCAAATAGTAAATTATACAAAATAATAGACTACTGAACAACGTCCAGACCCCTTACGGTCACGTCAACTTTATCTATTTTTACTTTTTTGCGTGTAACTAACAGCATTCTCTTCCAGCTTATTAAATACCGACATTCTCGTGTTAATCTAAATATGACGTGAAGCGATGCACTTTAATTTGAAGAAATTTATATTTTTTCTCGATTTTAATCCAATTTTTATTTAAGTGAGCGAGGTCAGTAACTTCATCATTTTCTGCTTATTTTTGTAGATGTTGCAAATGATTGTGGTAATTAGAAGAGTGTAACATTTTTTAATTCATTTAGAAAATTATGCGCACCGATCGTTTTTTCGATTATTAATGAAACTCGTTCAAAGTGGCAAAGTCTCTTAGCTTTGCTGTTACATAGACACAAGAAAATTTTTGAATTAATAGTCAGATGTACTCAACCTTACAAATGTCGTTTTGATGTCGGTGTCGGGGTGTTACATATGTCAGCGCTAACGTAGTTGTAAAATTGCTAGCCTTACTAATGTCTCTTTGAAGTTTGTAGAACTTAAATTTTGGAAATAGTGTATAAACTTGAGAACGCTACTTACTACAAAAAACCTGTCAAATCTCAATAGAATTTATCTGTCTTAACCGAGAATTGTTTAATTTACAGTTTTTAGAAATTATTAGCTCGAGTTGCTGAATTTTTAACCATAACGCAAATAAAAACATATGCGGGGGACCCGTGCGTATCAGAATAGACGTGGCAAGCAGAGTTGATGTTACGAAAAGGCTCGAACGTATTTAAGTAAATCTTGCCTTACGTCCACATTAAATTGTATTGGAAATTGCCTTTGTTCGACCTAGGGCCTTCAGGAGAGGCCTCGTACAAATACTTCCGTAGACAAACATATTTCTCTGAATTTTCTCCACAACATAGCAAAAAACCATTTTTTGTCTAGGGACCTGAAGACCGACCTAGTGCCTTAATTAGAGGCCTCAGACACATACTCTGCAACATAACATATAACACATAGGGCCGACCTTAGAACCGACATGAGGCCCATAAGAGCCTTAAGCATAGGTAAAAGTTTCTTCAATAAATTGTCGGCCATGCCTAAATCTTTCAAACAAAAAATGTTTTTCCAAAATCGGAAAAGATTTACTCGAGTTATGTACAAAAAACACATAGGGCCCTAGCTAAGTCAAAGGAGTCAAATCCGAAAACGCTTTTTCCATAAATTGTCGTTCATGCCCAGATCTTTCAAACAAAAAAAAAAAAAATATGAAAATCGAAAAAGATTTACTCGAGCTATGTACAAAAGACCAGAAACCACTCTAACGGCCCTAGCTCGGTGCCCCTGGAGCGACCTTTCAGGGAAATTTTTTTTTTGAAAATCAGTTGAGTTTTACTCGAGTTATCGTCTTGACGGACGGAGGGACATTTTTTTTATTGTTGATTCATCATCTAAGGACCATGATCGATGCTCCCCCCCCCCCTACTCCCGGGTTGAAATTCGACCGGTTACAAACGTCATGGTAAACGCAATAGACCATTTTTCGAAGCACTGCGTTCTTCGTACGTGTCTAAAAATTGTCGGCGCTGTGTGTTTTCAATTATCGACGGCAACTCATTCCGGCGTACGTAGAATTTATGCATTACATGTAGGGTCTTTTTTACCTCAATACTGAAAACCATGTACGTGTAGTGAGGTAAAAAAGACCCTACATGTAATGCATGGTTTTCGTAGTGTGTGTCGTACAACGCATAAAAAACCTAGCGACGAGAATTTGGCAGAGAAAATATATGAAAATCTCTCATCTGATAACGTTTCTAGGTTTTTATGCGTTGTAGGGCATACACGTGATGCTCAATTTTCGGATGGATACGCAATAAACATTATACAGTGGAACCTGCTACATAATTCATAACTACGGACACAATTTTGAATACTCGCAAACTCACTCGTGTTACTTTGAGCAACACGCTTTGAAAACTGATATTGACTCGTGAGGTTGCATACGCAGGGTCCTATTATATACTATTTTTACACATTTCGGCGGCTTTTGTGCGTGCGAGCGCACTGATTTAAATGAGTTCGACACTTTTCTTCGACTCGATACTTCAGATGAGCAATTTTTCACTTACACGTTGAAAAACAGATAGGATCCGAAACATACGATTTGAAGTTATCTTTACGCATATCGTTTCTATCAGCTTAAAAAATCGATGAACATTTCTTCGATTGTTTAGAAAAGCCTTTGATGCCGGAACGTACGAGTCTTTCAATACGTTTTCATCAATGAAACTGCTAAATGATAACATTTTATTATAATTTTCGCTTCCGCATTAGAAGCAATCAACATCGGGTAATATTTAACCGAGGAATGTATAAACGTAAGAACAGTTGTAGGAATTGAGGATGGTATAATGCAGCGATTCATCGAATGAGAAGAAAAGTGCAGACAGTTTACGTGCGTAAACATAATAAACAACAGGTCAAGCATCAATCGGAGAATATTTAATCTTTGATTCATTCATTGGTAGAAAATTATTTTTTTTTGCCTCTCTTCTATTACGCGTGACGAGATTATTTGATTTCTTTTGTTGTTATGTTATATGGTGTACGTGTAAATCATAAAAGAAGTTATTTTCGAACAAAAATTTACTGTTTATGGTGTTAACAACATTGGATTACCAAACAACACACGATTTCCTATTAAAACGAACGAGGGGTTGCATTAATTTTTGTTGACGTATCAATTCGTCGACCACCTGCTGAATATCAGTGGATTTTTACGTATCTATTTTGGTTGGTTAATTTCGGACAGTTTCGTGAAGGAATAATTCTGAAATTAAATCTGAAACGAAAAATATTTTTGGTAAGAGCAGCATCCCGGCAAGGTGAAGATTCTGGGTTCGGGTCCCAGTCGTGGCAAATTTTTCCTTTCAGATTTAATTTCAGAATTATCCCTTTGGTAATTTCAACTCAATTTAATATTTTAAATTCACTTCAGTCACTGTTAACTGAAAAAATAGTTTCCAATTTCGTGAGTGCAAAAATCCTAGAAAAATTCTAAAACTTACCTAATTTTTCTTGCCGTATGTAAAATTTTGGATGGTAAACAATATGCTGTCGAGATCACAGCACGACCTTTTTTAGGGAATCAAAATTCGCGAAATTTTCCGAAAAATACTGTACGAATATTTAGGTAATTCTTAGAGTTTTTACGGACTTCTTAGAAATTTTCTTAATTTTTGAGATTCTTTAGAGAAGTTTAGGGAGTGAGATGAATTTTCATATAAAAAACATAACGAAAGACCTGTACGTATCAGGATAGATATGGCAAACACTATCTGAATATAGATATGAGCAAACAATCCAATGTTTTGTGCATTTTTATAACTATAAGAATTTCAAAGATCCATAAAAATTAGCCCAGGTAATGTCAAAGGCACTGCCGAAGAACGTCTGACACCATTGATTTTGATGGCGTAAATGTTCCCCCCTGCACCATATCAAAAAGCGATCAACATAGTTTCTTCAAGAAATCCTGAAACTTTCTAACTTTAACTCCTAAGGGCTAAGCATTTTTGTCCGCTAGGTCCAAGATTTGCGGCTTAAGTACCTCATACTAAAATGTATGCAAGGGTGTGCAAAGTTTGATGTAGATGAATAAGATACCATATTACTATATACTACTATATAGCATGGGTAGTATTTTAGAAGCTACCATAAGCTTATGCAAATCTGGTTTCCCTGTACTACCATTTCCCCGTAAACCGTTTCCCCTGTACTACCGTTTCGCTTGTACTACTGTTTGATATGTACTACCATTACCCCCGCGCTAGCATTACCACCGTACCACCATTTTCCCCGTACTACCAATTTCCTCGTACTACCATCTTCCTCCGTACTACCGTTTTGCCCAGCTACCGTTTGCTATATGTACAACCATTTCCCACGTACTACCGTTTTCTATGTACTATAATTACACTCATACTACCATTTTAGCCCCCGTACTACTTCTTTTGCCGTACTACTGCCTTCCCCGTACTATCGTTTCCACCATACAGATTCTTCCCCTGAACTGCCCATCATTTTCACCAATACTGGTGACTTTCACTTACAAAACTCTGAGACTTCGCCAAAGAAACCAATGGTCTGTCTCTCATACCTTCGCAGATACTTCTAAAACCATAAAAATTGACCACATGTCCAACTGTCCGACATTTTCACCAATACTGGTGACTTCTACTTACAAAACTCTGAGACTTTGCCATAGGTAGCTCCCACACATTCCAAGATATTCTTAGAAACTGATTTGGTGGTAAGTACTTTTGATTGAACAATTTCTGGCCAACTATGATTTTTAAAAAGGCGGTTTTATGTTGGTTGCAACGTGGCATTTTTTAGAATAGTACCAAAATTTCATTGGGGGATATAATTCTACACGAAATCGGTGTACTATGAGGGCAGATCGATAAGTACCTGTTTTTGTAAAGAAAAGACAATTTTTCGCAATTCCTCATATTTATTCCTCCAGATAGTCCTATTTTAGGTCGATACACTTAGTACAGGGTTATTCCAACTTTTTTTCGACTTCCAGAAAATATAATTTCTGAAACTCTGCAAAATTCTCCTCCTTTTCTATCATGACCTCCTTCATTGACGTGAATCGCTTTCCGCCGAACCAATTTTTCATGTAAGGAGAAAGAAAGAAGTCGCAGGGGGCCAAATCTGGGGAATACTGTGGATCGGGAAGCTTTTCATATCCCAAATTGACCAAATAAGAGGGGGCTACTGCTAACGAATCCGCCGGTGCGTCGGCTTGGTTGAAGAGCATTTGCGTTTCTCCTTGAATGCAACGTCAAATCGATTCAATAATTCACCGTAGTATTGTGCTATTATTGTTTTTACGTTTTACAAGTAGTCAGTTAAAATGATTTCTTGGGAAACCCATAAAACAGTTTCCATGACGTTTCAATCGGACGAAATGGCCGTTCTTCCTAAAAGACAGATTTATGGCCTCGTTCGAATTCATAAAAGCAATATTTGATGGCTATCATAGAATGTGCAAGGTCCTTATAAACAGCCACACACCGATCTTTGATTTCCTCAAACTTTTTCCCGTCCAAATACATGAATCAAATCACTGATCGATACTGTTCTCTTTCCATTTTTTTTACAATACTCAAACTTGCTTACCCTCGAATATTGAAAACAAATAATCCGCTTGATGAATTTGTTTGAAATTTTTACTGACGTCGTTTAAAGGATGGTATTGAGACATGCTATAAAGGTTTTTTTTATCTAGGGTGAATACGTTTGGCAAAAACGGGTACTTATCGATCTGCCCTGGTATTGTGGAAAATGCCATTTTGCAGTCACAACCTAAGGGTGCATTGAAAATCCAGAAATCCTTACATTGTATGTACTATCCAGTTTTGGTCATTTGTCACTTATTCTACTACCAAAACTGTAATACCTTGTTAAAGAAACAGCAACCACGAAGAAAGATCTAACGTCAACCACAAAAATTTACAAAGAAAACCAAGATGGCACATCATTTCGTTCCATACAAATAAAAGTATTTGCATGCGCCTAATCTTTTTCAACACACAAATTTTTATTGGAACACACCACAGAATGCGTGTAGTAAATATGTTAGCACCTCCTACTACGTGAAGATGAATGAATGAAGTCATGTGTGTGAAATAGTTTTTTCGTTTCTTCCATTCCACGTTATGCATGCATCCGTAACAATATACATATGTTCTCCTTGAAATTACTCGAACAAATTTCTGACATAAAAAATTTACAAAAAAGTTGTACTTCACGAAATCTGAGGGTTTGCTAATGTACAAATACCTCTGTACAATTTGCATGAAAGTATCGCCGGTTGGTGATGTCTAGCACGAAAGTGTCGCTGAAAGGTGATGCTAAGTTCGGATGGCGATATTGTTCTTATGTGAAATCGCTCTCACAGCAAGGACAAATTATTTTTGAGGGACTGCTTAATTGTGGTCCCAGTACTTTAACAAAAGGAACGGCTCTCTGTCATTTGCAAGCATTTGACACCAAAAAACTGGGGAATTTTTTTTTGTTGAATCGGGTCAGGGGTCTGGGCACTGTGAGCCATGGAATGGGCGAAAATAAATTTCTCTGCCCAAAATGATAAGAGATAGTTTTTTTCAGTATTTGCTTAAATACGCAATACAAAGATTTACTTTCAAAGGCAAAGTTGTAGAGAATCAAATTTTAGCGAACACGTATCTCAGGGTTTTGGGGAAATATGGCACAATCCTGGTATATGGCCACTTCCATAATTGGGCAGGATGACCCAGATCTCTAGAACTATGAGAGTTAGAAAGTTGGTTCCAAAGGCGAAGTTGTAGAGAATTAAATATAAGCGAACACGTGTTTCAGGGTTTTGGGAAAATGTCCCAATCCTGGTATATGGCCACTTCAATAATTGGGCAGGATGACCCAGATCTCCAGAGAGAGGTAGAAAGTTGCTTCCAAGGACAAAGTTGTAGACAATAAAATTTTAGATAACACGTGTTTCTGGGTTTGAGGGAAAAACGACTTAGTCCTTGGATATAAGCTTTTCTAGATTTGAATGGTCTGAGACGTACTTCGGTAGGGCCTTTGACATTACCTTGGGTAATTTCTATGGATCTTTGAAATTGTTACAGTAAAAGAACAGAAAACTTTGGATTGTTTGCTTATTTGTATGTCTAGGTACGTTCGAGTCACTTTGCCACATCTATTCTGTTTGTCACATCTATTCTGATACGTACGGGTCTTTGGTTATGTTTAGGCATTTGCTTCAGTAATGTGTTATTTATAGAATCATTTCCTGGGCTCTTCTTTTCTTCTTCTATTCTTTTGTGAGTGTGTTGCTCGCTTTCATTTTACAACAAAATGAACAATTTCCGTGTTATATTTACTGCGATATTGCGAAAAAGTTGCACCAACCCTCGAAAAACCATGTTTTTGGTTACTTTTTCGACCATATCTCCGGAACCACTTGACCGATTTTGCTCATATTTGAACTTGAATCATGGGACATTTTATACCTTTCAGAAAAAAAACTTTTGGGTGATCGGTGCAGCCGTTTAGAAAAAAACGATGGGACGAACAAAAAAACCGACATTTTTTTCGCTGATTCGTTACCTCAAGACGATACTAAATGCATCCCCCCTCGATCTACCCCATGTTACAATAAAATTGTTTCTAGAAACGTATATAGAAAATTCTATAACCAATGTGAAGTTATGAATTCAAGTTTTCGTAGTTGAGTTCAGAAAATGTGCAGCCAAAATTCTCTAAGGATGAAAGTTATTTTCCAAACCTAGACGTTACATAGAGATTTATAAAAAAGTGTGTGGTCTCTTGGGGTGTATTAGGTAGTTTTCTCTCTTGAATTCAGTTAGAAAATATCAACTTTCTCTAGTCGCATTCAGAGTCTTTAATATAAAAGCATTCCTCTCGCCTGATATTAAGAGGAAAACTGCGATTTTCGCCCGCAAGTATGTAAATTGTAAATTATGTGAGTTGTGTTCTTGCGTGTTAACTCGTGCGCTTAGTCTTTGCGTATACTGTTCATTGCATGCTTAGAACTAATTTAACATTCTCATAAATGCATAAATTTCTTCCACATAAATATTTCGTTAAATAAAGTTGGAAATTCAACAAAATATCTGTATCACGTCAAGTGGATGTGAAACTTGATACTGTAGTATGAACGTTTATATTAATATTGCCACAACTATGATCCAATTGGAAACTCTCTACTAGCATGCACAACAACAACAGTGAACATCCGTTTCAGTAAATTGATATTTTTAGATCAACTACATAGCAATACAAGATACTTTCCACCCCTTTTCGTTGTGCCGCTCATTCATCCAATTTTGTTTATTTACGGACAATTTAGCGATCCAACACTTTATTAACTGGTTGATAAGCATGTCATTTGAGATAATGAATCGATAAAGTGAATTTCAAATTTTTATGAAGCAAATGTAGGGCGTAATTTAAAACAAGTTTGTTCTTTGATTCAGCTTTCGTTTATTAAACAAAAGCATGCAGATATTCGATAAGCAACGATAAGCGTTATTTACCTTCTAAAACGGTTGCATGACGTAATTTTTCATTTCAAAATTATATACAATTTCCATTGATTAAACAAATTGTGTGTCTCACTTTAGCTTGCATTGATTTATTTCAAAGTCAATTGACGAACTCGATTTAGCTTTGTGCTAATTGAATGAGTTCTGTTCTGTTGTGCGAAGGTTAACAAGAATTCTACTTTTAGTCTTTTCTTGCGCAATTGTATTGTTGACTTATCGAAAGTTTGAAACCAACAACTCGAAGAAGGATGGTTTCGACTTCTTAGCACATAATCTCATAGTGAAAATTAAGGGATTTGCGTCGCAACAATTTTGATGAAGACAAATGTTGAAAAAAACCATTGGCTTAGGTTCAGAAACTTATGTTTCAAGCCTTCCTCCGCGAATTTTTTTGTAAAGCCCTCTTATTTCCCCACTCATAGTATTAACGGCATTAATATTTAGAGGAGAAAAAGTTGAATTAGATGAATTGTTGGGAATGTTCAATCAATACTCCACTGGTTGATTTTCTCTAGCGCGTTCTGTAGTTTTTCAATTGATACCGCTTTTGATTTATCGTTTGCCATAATCGCTGTGTCATGACATGCCATCTGCGAAGGTTCCAATAAAATAATTTTTTGTAACAGGGATGTCAGCTGTGTATAATGTGTATAATAGAGGTGCTAGCACGCTTCCTTGAGGCACTCCTGCTAATATAGGATAATAGCTTGAGTATGTTTCTTCTTCTTTATATCTGAATTTTTGTTCAGGACTCAATCAGTCGACAGTAGTTTCCCGGAAGGAGTTTTCTCATTTTGTATGATAGGCCTTTGTGCCATATTTTTCAAAAGTTTGTGATACATTGAGAAATTTTGCTGGACAGTACTCCTCGTAATAAATCTGTGAACTTGCTCAATTGTTGAGTGCTAGCTTCTGAACCCAAATTGGAAGTCTGGAATTTTCACCATAGGTTTTATTCTTTTCATTAGAAGTTTCTCAATGATTTTTGCAAGAGGCTTTTTATAGATTTATAAGTTTGGGACGATCGCCTAAGCGATCTTGAAACACAGATCCTAGGATCCTTTGTTTCCTTTCCGGTCATCATTTAAATCTTCACACGAGCCTTCCTGTCCCACAAAATATTCTCCAAAGATCTTACGCCTCAGCTGAAGGTACTTGGGGCATTCACAAATTAAGTGTACACCCGTTTCCTTCCCCAATCCACAAGAGCATTCGGTGGTTCCCGAAAGCCTCAACTTGTACATGTGCCGATTCAACCCGCAATGTCCAATGATCGCTCCCACAACCCTTCTAATGCGACACCGGTCCATCACTAGCAAATCATTAGCCCATTTCTCGTCGGGCCTCGGGAAAAAGCGCTTCGTGTGAGCACCTCCGTCATATTCCTCCCATCGCTCCACGTGTCCTCGCCGCACCCAGGTATTTAGCGCTTGCGCATACAACGACTTGGGTATTGGCAGGTAGGGTTCGGCTCCCATTGATATATATTCTTGCAAGTTCATTAGCCCTTTCGTTCCCCTCCACACCAGAGTGCCCAGGTACCCAAATCAGCGTGATCCGATTGATCGAACCCACATCGTTCAGATACTCCTTGCACTGTTTGATCAGCCTTGAGGTCACCACGGGCGATACGAGTGCCTGATCACTTCCTTACTATCCGAAAGGATGAGGACGTCCTCTACCTGCGTCCCCGTTGGCAGTGCTTCTCGAGCTCCCATTAGTAGCGCGAAAGCTACTGCCTGGAGAACACTGGTGGTTCCGCCTAAGTGGAACCACTTACCCTGCACAGCATTCGGATCGTATGTTCCAGCCCCTGCTGCTTCGACTGACTCGGATCCGTCTGTAAATCTGGCTTTTGCTCTTCCACTCAGATAGGCCGGCCATCTGTCCAGCCACTCCTTTCTGCTTGGAAATACCGTTTCGAACCGCCTTGTACGAGGCTACTCGCTCTGGTGGCTTATCTGGTTTTCTTATCATGATTGTTTGTGTTATCTTGCAGCATTTCGAAACATATCTTAGTTTCAAGCAAGCGTTGAAAATATATGTATCTACCTTTGCTACCTTTTTACTAATTTTATTAAAAGTTTTTTTTGTCATTAGGGTTCCTTGACCTATGCCAAATTCTTCTTGCCTTTCGTCTTTCCCGTCCGTTTTTGTTTTTTTTTTTGACGTTTTGTTTTCTATTTGTTAGTTGTGCTTCCAATTTTTCCAAACGTTTTGATAAAAGTCCGATATTGGACAACGACACAGTGGTGAATTACGTACGTAAATATGCATTCCATCGTGCATGGAAATTATGCGGGATGGTGGGATCCTGGATCCCGGGAAGTTTTTGCAAAAAAAATTGGATTTCGGGAAATCCTTTGCCTTGGGCATTTCGACCGGGAAATTGTACCATGGGAAATTTTTTACTATATAGCAGTTACCACCGGGAAAAGAAAGCCACCGGGAAGTCAAAGGCACCGGGAAGCGGGAAGCGAAAGCAGCCGGGAAATCGAAAGCACCGGGAAGCGAGAAGTCAAAGCCACCGGGAAGTCGAAGTCACCGGGAAGTCAAAAGCACCGGAAAGCGGGAAGTGAAAGCCGCCGGGAAGTCGAAAGCAACCGTGAAGTCTAAAGCACCGGGAAGTCGAAGCTACCTGGAAGTCGAAGCCACCGGGAAGTGAAACTTTTTAGTCTACAGTTTCGCTGGTACGATTAAAGCGAGAGGAGCCCGAGCTTCCCAAGCTTAAAACAAAATTGAACTTGAATGTTCATATTTTCAAAATGTTCGCCTGCAGCGCTAAACGGAATCAGTCAATTAATAAATTTCTAACTTACAATGAACCCTACAATTACAATTTTTGTCTACGGTGCTTTATTCGTTAGATCGATACTGAAAACCCTAACTGCTAATTAAGGAACACAATTCCAAAAGAAATTCTATTATAGGGCCCCCCACCCCCGGTCACTGGGAAATCATTGGATGATTTTTGGTTGCCGGGAAATTTTGACTCGGTTCCCGGGAAGAAAACATGAAATTCAAAATGTCCATTTACGTACGTAATTCACCACTTGCGGCGTATTTCACAATAATTGTCAGTATGCAAAAAAGTTCATGTAATTTGCATGACCCTTGGGATAAACCTAAATATCTGTGTAGCAAAATCCCGATCTGACACTAAAATTGAATGAAGAAATAATTTTTGTGAATAACTTTTTCATTTTCTCTTTTCCAGACTAAAATGTAAGTCCACAGCCCAAAAGATTTCATCTATGAAGACAACGCCAATAAAATTCCACAAAAAACGAATTCCAAAATTGAGAAAAACAACATCCGGAAACACTAGAAACAATGCCACTACCCAAGCGTCTTATTGAACCCATTCATGTGGCTCGGTCGGGGTACTCCCGTGAAGACATTACCGAGCCAACTGAACTGGAAACAGTAACAAATACGACCTTAACGAATATTATTCGACAATTGTCGTCGTTGTCAAAACATTCCGAAGATTTGTTTGGTGAATTAGCTCGAGAAGCGGGTAATTTATCGGAGCGATCAAATTCACTGCAAGCACGAATCGATCGATTAGCCATTAAAGTTACACAGTTAGACAGTACGGTAGAAGAAGTATCGCTGCAGGATATTCAACTGAAAAAGGCATTCAAAAGTGCTAGTGTATTTGATCAGCAAATATTTTCCAGAGCTACTATGCCAGCCCCAATGCTAGAAACTTATAAAGTGAGTCGATTTTTTCTGCGGAAATTTTTGTAACTGTAAAACTATAACCCATTTCGTCACTAGACATGTGATAAACCACCACCATTGGATAAACTGAATTGTTATCGCGATGACGGTAAAGACGGTCTTAAATTCTACACAGATCCGAATTACTTCTTCGATCTGTGGCGTCAAGAGATGCTTAAGGATACTGAACGGGTAATGCATGATCGTGGCAAAAAAGTAAGTTTTCCCGATCGCCCTAGTTCAGTTCATGGCTCACACATTCAATTGCTAATGTAATTTCAGATACATAAACCACGAACGGAACCGGGAGGAGGTCAGCGACATAAGAAACGTGTGCGAATACCATACAACACCCGCGAGAAACAACGTCAAATTGCGCTCGGTCACGGTGAAACATTGATGCCAAATAATGTAATCTACAGAACGCCAAATGCAGTGATTAGCAACGAAGATTCCGCGTACAACAGCATAAGTGGTCATTACGACGGCAGACCACCACGACCAAATTCAATTGAATTGAGAAGAAGTTACCCATCCGAATCCGTTGATGGTGGCTATGCACCACATTCACCTCAATACCAGCAATCAACATATCCACCAGTCTACGACGATAATCTTTATAATTCTCAAAATTTGTACTCATCTGGTGCTCATGAAACGATCTACTCACCCGGCACACCATCTCGAACAAAACCGCGACCATCGCAACCACCACCGGCACCCCCATCCAGTGGCAGTACTCCAAATGCATCGAACGCCAACACACCGACACGCGGTCGCAGTATGTCAACAGGTAGAGACGCCTTACCGCCACCGCCACCAGTTCCTGAAAGCATTATGTCACCTCCACACTCAATGAACGGTGGTATCGTCGCAGCAAAAATGATTGGCCGCACACACAGCACATCCCGATCCGGATCGCCACAGTTGAATAATATGCAGCATGATCCGAGCGCACTAGTTATGCAACAATTGAATAATCAAATCAACACTTTAAATAACATTAACATGCAAATGACGCAACTGAACGATCTTCCACCACCACCACCAATACCAGAGCACGTAAATACTTTTCCATTTTCCTGCATTCCACTCGATTCACAGCAGTTTCTCTTTCAGTTGTCACCGAAACAATCGCCTCCGAATGCAGCGATTCCTCCACCTCCGCCACCTTTGCCACCAATTGAAGGACTGCAAAGTCCACCATCTACATATAAAGCGATTCCAAATGGTGACATCAGCAAGGGCATCAGCACGTCTAATAAGAAGATTGTGCCACCAGTGGATGATACTCGGAATCATTTATTGAAAGCAATTAGAGATGGTGAGTTAAAATCGTAGATATTAATTTGCAATGCAAACTCTCGCTATACTCCTTTTTAAATTAGGGAATAAAAGTGAATTTGAATAAAAGCAAATGAGAACCTTTTGTCAACAAGTGAAACCTCTTTTGTTTATCGGGTTTGAATTTTATGTACAAATGTCTTATTTCCGTTGGAGGAACTATGATTTACCGTTCGAGTGATTTGCCATAAAGATCCAACGATTTCTCACATGGAAAAAGACCTTAGACTTAGTTGTTTGGGACAAAAAAAAGAGTACAAGGTTTGTTAAACAATTGGGCCATAAACTGCATTACTACACCGTTTACATCACTAGTTTACACCATAATACAATAGAAAGAGCTTTCGGAGCTTTTACTTTCAATAGCGGATGTCAGATTCTTTCATTCCCATGAAAAAATAGGCTCACAATTTTTGTCTTAAACATAGGGTAGCCATGATTTCTACTTTTTTAAATTAAGATGAGACAAATATTTGTTTGTGGCGGATTCCCAGGTCACATCTTAAAAAGTAGCGAGCATGGCTTCCTATTGAAAACTTATGAGGAATTAAGCCCAAAAAATGAACTTAACATGTTCAACTCTTTTAGGCTCTTTCTTCCTTCGAGCACAAATTTCTCCATAAAACCAATTGAAAAATGAAGCTAAAAGAACTCTAAAATGTTTTACCAGTCAAACCGACATCAATTATTTCATTATTTTCTTTGCTGAAATTGCAATTTGCTAGTAAATATTTTTGCCATTATCTCGTTCATCGTTCATGGCTCCACTTTCTATGTCTAAAAAGCATTTAAATATTTTTCCGCTAGGCACCAACTCTTTCGCAGTGAGGTGTTGGAACGCGTGTGGAAATTATGTTTTTTTCCCGGTATCCAAATTCGATTTCCCGATTTTTCCCGGTATCCGCTAAAATCGGGCTGAATTTCTCAAAAAACAAAAAAAAAAAAAACGTTTGAAAAGGCGCTTACTAAATTGCAAACATGAAAGATGAAAGTTCCATATTTATTTGCGAATATCGGTAGATTATGTACGAAAATCTGATTTTTACCCGGCGGGCTGAACAGAGAAAATCCGGGTCAACAAGAATTTTCATTGAGACCAAAATACGAAAAAGCGAGCGGCGCGATTGAATTTTTTAAAAGTGTAACATCAAACGCAGAGGAATAAAGTTAAATTGAAACATCTGTCTCATTCGCTGACAGATTGACATCATCGCGTTCGTCATAGGTGAAATTTAGCTTACTTTTTAATATTTGAATAGGTAGGTTACTAGCGCTCGCGCGCAGGCGAATTTTTTAGCCAAGGGGTCCTTTGTATGAAAGATCGTTAATAAAGTAACCAAATGCTTGTAGTACCGCAGGCAACAATTTCGAAAATGGACTCAGGAAATTTTTCTTCATCATTTCTTGCACCTTAAAAATCGCTCACCACCCAAAAAATTCCGGTCCCCTCCTCTTTTTCTCTCTTTTGGTCGTGACTCCTAAACAATTTTTAATTTCACCAATTTTTACAAAAAATCCACTGTGCCCTGGGCCAAATAGATGTTATTAGTGAATAAAACTCAATTGGTTTTGTAAAGTAGTTAAGAAAAATTCGCGAGCGGAGCTAGCGACTATTTCATACTTTTTAGCTACTTCCAGTTTTTTTCAGTCATTTCCCGATTTTCAGTCATTTCTCGCTTTTATATTATTTACCGATTTTTAGTTATTTCCCGATTTTTAGTTATTTCCTGAATTGTTATTTCATAATTTTATATTATTTCCCGATTTTTAGTCATTTTCCGATTCTCAGTAATTTCCCGATTTTCAGTCGTTTCCGATTTTCAGTCATTTCCCGATTTTCAGTCATTTCCTCATTTTCAGTAATTTCCCGATTCTCAATAATTTCCCGATTTTCAGTCATTTCCTGAATTGTTATTTCCCAATTTTATGTTATTTCCCGATTTTTAGTTATTTCCCGATTTTCGGTCATTTCCCGATTCTCAGTCATTTTCCGATTTTATATTATTTCCCGATTATTAGTCATTTCCCGATTTTTAGTAATTTCGCAATTTTCAGTAATTTCCCGATTTTCAGTCATTTACTGAATTGTTATTTCCCAATTTTATGTTATTTCCCGATTTTCAGTCATTTCCCGATTTTCAGTCATTTCCCGATTTTCAGTCATTTCCGATTTTCAGTCACTTCCCGATTTTATATTATTTCCCGATTTTCAGTCATTTCCTGAATTGTCATTTCATAATTTTATATTATTTCCCGATTTTATGTTATTTTCCGATTCTCAGTAATTTCCCGATTTTCAGTCGTTTCCGATTTTCAGTCATTTACCGATTTTCAGTCATTTCCCGATTTTGTGTAATTTTCATTTTCAGTATTCCATTCCATTTCTCAATTCTTAGACATTTCCTGAATTGTTATTTTTCGATTTTCAGTAATTTCCCGATTTTATCTAACTTCCTAATTTTCAGTAATTTCCCTATTTTCAGTCATTTCCCAATTTTCAGTCATTTCCTGATTCTCAGTAATTTCCCGATTCTCAGTCATTTCCCGATTTTCAGTCATTTCCCGATCCTCAGTAATTTTTCGATTTTCAGTCATTCACTGAATTTTTATTTTCCGATCTTCAGTCATTTCCCGATTTTCAGTCATTTCCCAATTCTCAGTGATTTCCCGATTCTCAGTCAGTTCCCAATTTTCAGTCATTTCCTGAATTGTTATTTCCCGATTTTCAGTCATTTACCGATTTTATATTATTTCCCGATTTAATGTAATTTCATAACAACACGTCTTAAGGATGTCTCTATTTCCAAATTTTTAAATTAAATTCCAAGAGATTGGTGTTATGTGACGTGTACTTTAACCAAATAAACTTTTCATAACGAACGTTTTTCCATTCCAGGTATAATACTACGAAAAGTGGAAAAGAGTGAACAAAAGGAGATCGAACGAACAACTGCTTTCCATGACGTTGCTTCAATATTAGCACGTCGCGTTGCCATTGAAATATCAGAATCAGAAGATTCGGATAGTGATGAAGATTCAGAGGGATGGGTAGAACCGAACGAAACAAATGCTTGACCGGCGGTTGTGGACAAGGATAAGAAAAAGCTAAAATAATAAATTTAAAGGGTCTCTCTATTTGCGAATAATGCACGATGAACCAAGTGAACCGTGAGTGTGAAAATGAGTATTTTTTTTTTTTTTGAATTGCTTAGATTTTGGATTTTTTGCAAACATTGCAAGCGGAAACCAATTATCGAATTAGTCGGCTATTAGCTATGCAAAAGTTAAAACAATTCATACTGTGATTTTGAAAAAGAAGTTATTCTTTCAAGGTAAAAAATAAAATGGTTCGACGAATAACATAATTTTAAATGAAAAAGTGTTCTTGATCCACATTTTAACACGTTAAGTTCGATGAATTGGAAGAGTTCTTGTGAATTGGAATCACTAAAATTAATTTATTTATTAGAATTATTAAGCGATAAAAATCGCTCGCGTAAGGTTTGTTTGAAAGCTCAACTTGATAAAATTATTTTTATTTTTGTCAGCGATTTTTATAGCGTCCCATATAATTACTGCATTAGAACCCACAACAGTTTTGGCTGCAATGTGCCAACAATTTTGTTGACGTTTACATTTACTGCAAAATCTTTGTGTTTTCTTCTCACTCATTCATTTATACTCTCTCCGGAGAATTCTAATTGCAATCTACTCTTGTGGAACAATGTGGAATGTTGTGGAACTTAACAAAATTGACTTAGATTTCTGAGATTTCCATTGTGCTCTAAATCTATAATTTTCTAAAAACTTTCCAAATATTTTGCGGTAAACGTAGAAATTTCGACAAAAAATATTTTGAGTTTTGATGGGTAGGTGCTATAAGCTAATGACACAGTGTGCCATAAGCCGTTTCCTTATTGATATTTGAACTTACTCAATTTTCGGTCCATTTCAAGGCGACTCATATAATGTAGATAGTTGCTGTTCACAAGCGACTTATTTCATCAGATAGGAGGAGATGTCTAGAAAAGCTTAACACAAACGAAGTTTTTATTAAGCTTTTGGTATTTATGTCATGTACAGCATGACACTAAACTTGAACGTTATGAAATTCACAGTGAAAACGTTTTAGTATTGACTCTTTATGTTTTTTTGCTTTCGGGTTATGAATTGCATTCTACCTAGGGTATACCTAGGGATGGAAATTGCAGCAGGAAGTAACGTTGTATTTTTCGTGTATAATGATGGACACAAAAATGACAAGTTGCCTTTAATCACACTTCCATGTTTAAATGTCAGCTTTCGCTTGTAGGATCGACACCAACTTCATGCAAAACGATTATATTGTCAGTTTCATTTAATGCATGATATGATAAAATATAGACTCGGCTTACGTAACCATCAGCAAATAAGAAAATACGTAATTTGTGTTATTCTACACATCGCTCACCAGCACATCACGCTCAGCAGATTTGTTCGTATTCCACATAAATTTACCGTAATCCACCTAAATTTACCAACGCTATTAAACATTTCGCATTTCATTTTTTGTCGATGACTTCCAATTTTTACTTAATGTTTTCATAATTCAAACTCGCGGTTAACTTGACGTTGAATAGAATGCTGCAATGCACAATGAAGTTAGCCACAATTTTGACATTTGTTTTCATTCTTTTTTTTTAACGTTGGAATTTGTTAAGCATGAAGTTGTTGTCGATTGGTTGTACTCGGATGGGGTCTTCAATAGGCTCAGAGGTCGAGCTTTAAAGTCAACTCCATTCACAGTTCAAGTAGAATACAATTAAAATGTAGGAGGGAAGGTATAAGAGATAAACGACCAGTTTTTTTGGCAAAGTCTTAGAGTTTTGTGAGTAGAAGTCACCAGCATTTGTGAAAATGTCGGGCTGTTGGAAATGTGGTCAATTTTTATGCTATGAGAAGTGTCTGAGACGGTTTTCGACGGACACTTAAACGGGATTTTGAAACGGGATGTTGAACGGGTTTTGTAAGGAGATTTACAACTAGCGGCGCAGACTCATAAAGCGCTGCAAGCACATAAAACGCCGAAGGCACATAAAGCGCCGCACGCACATAAAGCGTCGCAGGCTCATAAAGTGCCGCAGGTACGCAAAGCGCCGCAGGTACGCATAGCGCCGCAGGAACATAAGGCGCCGCGGACACATTAGTCGCCGCGGGCACATAAAGTGCCGCAGGCACATAAAGCGCCACATGCACATAAAGTGCCGCAGGCACATAAAGCGCCGCAGGAACATAAATCGCCGCAAGAACATAAGGCGTCGCAGGTACATAAAGCGTTGCAGGCACATAAAGCGTTGCAGCTACATAAAGTGCCGCCGGCCACATCCAGCGATCTGATCACATAGTCACCCAGGACCCTGCGCCTGAGTGAGAAGAAACTTGGACATTCACAAATGATGTGATAGCCCGTCTCCTCGCCTAGGCCTCGATGCATTTGGGATCACTAACGATGCCAATTTTTGCCAAGTGTCTGTTAAGCCCACAGTGTCCTGTAATCGATCCACCTACCCTTCTTATGCGATACCGGTCGCAACCTGTTCAACAGTTCACTAGCCAATTTAACATCAGGCAAAGGGAAGAATCGCTTCGAATGCGCCCCTCCACTGTAAGCGCGCCAATGTATACTAGCCTCCGATCGTATCCAGTGCTTAATCACTTTAACACACAGTGACTGCGGTATAGGAATGGACGGTTCCGGTCCATGGCTGACTGATTTAGAACCCAGCTTTGCTAGCTCATCAGCTTTCTCACTTCTTTCTATTCCGGAGGCACCCATGCAACTCTTATCCTATTTTTCTGGTCCAGTTGATTTAGAGTTTCCTCGAACTCCTTTAGCTTGGAAGTGGTGACAAGCGACATTATCGCCTTAATTATACCTTCGCTTACCTTCGCTATCTGTGAGAATAGTCACTCCTTCGTTTTCTGATTCCGGTCGTAAGGAGCACTGCATTCCTCTCATCGCTGCGAATGTTTCTGCCTGGAACACACTGGCGAAATTTCCCAAATGGAAACTCTCCTCCGTTCTGGGTTCCAGAGTAAACACCCCGGCCCCTGTTCCTTCAGAGTTTTCCGAACCATCTGTGAAGCAAATGATTTCATCATCGGGCAAACAGTTCGGCCAGTCATATAGTCATTCCTGTCTGCTCGGAATGATAGCCTCATATCGCTTCTCAAAGTTGATCTCAGGTCATGTCGAAGCCTATCTTGTGTCGCGAAGACTTTAGCCTCGATGATCGTATGGATTGGTGGTATATCCAACAATGCTTCCATGGATGCAGTTGCTGTTGTCTTCATAGCTCCTGTAATGCATATGCATACCAGACTTCGAATTTCGTTCATTCTCTTTTTCGCACTTTCTATTTCAAGCCTAGGCCACCACACAATACTGCCGTAGACCTCACTACTGCTTCGTAAATCCACATTATTGCCTTGGATGGAAGGTCCCAGTTCTTACCAAATGGGCTTTTACATGCCGAGAAGGCTTAACTGTCTGCTCTGTCTTTTACATGCTCTGTCCATTTTAATTTGCTATCGAGGATGACTCCCAAGTACTTCACTTGGTTTCCAGGTGCAGGACCGGACTGGCTCCCCTACGGCCGGTTGGGCGATGCCTGAACCGACCTGTAAAATTAATTTTCGCCGACCTGAGCATATAATTTACATGAAAAAATTAAATGGCCGATCGAACTTGGCCCGATCGCCCATTATGAGCAGTCCGGGCCTGTGGAGGTGTAATGTCCTGAGGGCAACAAACATACTAAAGATGTCGCTCTAGTACATATTCGGCTCTCTTAAAGTTATACAAGTTACCTTTACGATGCAACATTGAAAATCTTATGAAATAAGAAAATGAAGGCGACGTAACATCAACATGACGTATTGGTTTAAAGTCAGCAAAAGGGTTCAAGTGAGAAGTGGTGCTAACTGCAATAGTTGTTAACATAAAAACGTTAAGCGGCAATCTTTTGTAGTCATTGTAGTTAAATTGACATCTCCAAAATAGGGCAACATTTCGGTAAATCATTCCAGCAATTGATTACAACCGCACTAATTCGAAATTGATAAAGAATGCAACTCAAAAAACATTTTTAGATACTAAAATGAAAACAAGGAATATAAAAAGGTGGATGACATTGAGTGAATGACCAGTGAAATTGTATAGAAAAAATAATAAATAAAAAAAATATTGAAATTTTGCAAATCGTAAATGTGTCAAAAATAAACCACAACAAGGCAAAAGTTAAATTTTATAATCAATTTTGTGCATGAGATTCAATTTATTAAATTATAACGAAACAAAAAAAATGATAAAAATAATTCAATGAAGACAACAAAACGGTCTATTTTGGGTATAACTTTCTAGACTTTCGCAAATTTAGCATCTTCAAGATAAATGGAATAAGAAATTAACATTATACTAAACAGATAATGGAACCACGAAGGGAACTTTGCAAACAATATTTTGACTAGAAACCAGTTAATAAAAATCAACAAAAAGCTCAAATAGCGATATCTAAAAAGAAAACAGTTTTTTTATAACTTTGGACATTAATTTGTATAGTTAGTTTAAGCTTTAACCGACAGATTTATTTCTTTAATTTAATTATGAAATTTTTTAGATTGCTCTTTGTATATAAATCAATGAATAAACGAACGATAAAAAAGTTATTATTAAAAATTTAATATAAATAAGAAAATACAAATATTTAAATAAATCAGAAAAAAAGTTGTACGAAAAGCTATGTAAAACAAATTTAAATAAAAATATTACCTAGTAACAATTGAGCGTACACTTGATAGAGTCCTTATTTGACGTGGCTGTTGGTGGGCTTATGTTGGTGCTTCTATAGCCAGGCAGTGTTTTGGTATGAAACTGCACAAAAACTCGTTCCTTATAAGCAAAAACGAAAATTCTGTGTTCTGACAATCTCAGGATACAACTCATTACGTATTACTTTTACTATGAACGTGTATGGTTATGAAAGAACGATGCCTGCACACTGAAATGTTTATTTTTAAGAGATATGTTTTAAGGAAGATCGTAAGGAAGTCGTCGTTCTCCCATAATTATACATGGAATGGCGCGTAAGCTCTTATTAGTATTATTTTGTCATTGACATGACGCACAGACATTAACACGTCTAGAACAGTTGCGTTATGGAGATAATTAGAAGAGATCAACATTTCGGCATCTAGTGCCAATCTTCAGTCAAGTCATGCACTTGATATGCTGATGGTCGTGATGGACAAAGTGCTGACGTGTCTATTTGTCTCGGTAAGAGGTGTTGATTGGACTAGCGAAGTGTAGCGGAAATGGTTACAGCTGCCATCTGTTGAAGTTTTGTATGAAGCATTTCTTACTCTAACCCTGAGTGTATTGTCTCCAAAGTTAACTCAAGAGCTTATTACGTTCATCAAAGCCTATGCGATCTTATAGTGGCAGATGCCAACATATTGTAACTATGTAATGTGAGGTTTTAGTTCGACTTAAACTGTTGCACACGTATCGATTTACCCGTTCTATCTAATGATGGCAAATCGATTAAATCATGGGCGGTCATTACGGAGAATAATTTCCGGCACACAAACTCGTAATTAATTTAGAGAATTTGTTGTTGAGTATACCCAACTATAAAAAGTCATTCGACACTTTTCAAATCTCTACGGATTAAAGCCCGACAAATTAATGATCACCTAGGAGATTACTTTGATAGGAAGACGTCACCATAGGACATTAGAAGACCATAAAACGTGGCTCCCCTACAAAATCCGGAGGCACAAAATCCAGAGGCGTCAAAATCCGAACAAAAAATCCGGAGGCTACAAAATCCGGAGGCAACAAAATCCGGAGACGTCAAAATCCGGAGACGTCAAAATCCGGAGATGTCAAAATCCGGAGGTTTCAAAATCAGGAGGCGTCAAAATCCGGTGGCGTCAAAATCCAGAGGCATCAAAATCCTGATGATGTTGTTGCGTCTGGATTTTGTAGCCTCCGGATTTTTATTAATACTAAGTATACAATACTGTATTTTGAATTTTTTACAAATTTAACATTTAACTTAAAATATATCACAGCGAATGAATGATTGTAATTCATGAGCGACGCGACGGTCTTAATTATATTTAATATTTGGGGGGCTCTGCCCCCTCACCCCGCGCCTGCGGCGGGCTTGGTTACGCCCTGCAGGCGGCCATGTGTGCATGGGACTCTGCCCCTAAGACCCCGCAAGGGGGATATTCTTTCTTGTCCCCAATGCGGGGGCTGCCGCCCCTCGACCCCGCTTTTTTTTAAATTTATTTACGGCCTGCGGCGTAGCAATACATATATTCATAACACAATTCGTATAAATAAACTGTAGCTGCTGTAAATAACAATACATATTTCGTCCAGATTTTATTCTGATTTTTTATTTTCTTCTGGATTTTGACGCCACTGGATTTTGACGCCTCCGAATTCTGACGCCTCCGGATTTTGGCGCCTCCGGATTTTGTATACTCCGGATTTCGACGCCTCTGGATTTTGTAGCGGCACCATAAAACGTTGAAATGAATACAGATAATGACTTGACGATTGAATCCGAAATCGGTTAACTGGGAGACTGGGAGAAATGTTCGGCCAAAATGCACACCGATTGGCGCTTATTGGCGCTTGCTATTCGCCCTTAAGGGCGATTAGTCTATCAGTAAGCTGTTTGCCCTTAAGGGCGATTAGTGCTGCTATAAGTTATTCGCCTCTAGGGGAGAAAAGTGTACCTATAAGCTATTCGCCGGGAGATTAGAGTACCTATCAGCTATTAAACCTTAAGGGCGATTAGTATAGCTATATGCTAATAGCTCTTGACGAACATAATTTTGCGCTCCGCAAAAGTTCACCGTAAAGAAAGCGCATCAAGTCAAGGGTAAATAGCATTAATTAACTTTATTGCATTGGTGCCTATAAAAGGCCAATTATAGCTCAAAATCGCGAAAAATGGTAGTATAATTTGCCGATTATAATCGAGTCCTTTGTGCTGACACAGTACTATAATTATATTAGGGCCGCCCCTAAATTACGTAACACCGATTTTGGCCATTTACCCCCTCCCCCCCCCCCTCTCGGTGTCACACATCGTAACAATCACTCGACACAATTTAAGAAATATCATAGAAAATGGCTATTATGCATAATTTCGTCCAACGCTACACCATCTTAATATGATTTGTAGAAAATTATAAGAAAACTTGGAACAAAAGCATTTGTGGTGCACCAAGCACATGAGAGGTTATCACAAAATGGTTAAATGGTTACTCGTGTACAATTTTCCAGAAAATGTAACACAAAGATGTGCGTTTGTGGTAGAAAAAGTGCGTTACGTAACATTACTACGAACCCCCCCCCCTTTCCCATGTAACAGTTCGTAACAAATTTTAGTATCCCCCTCCTCCCCCCTAGAGTGTTACGTAATTTAGGGACAGCCCCTGATTATGGTAGAATCGACTATAATCGGAGTGATAAGATCCACAAAACACAACATAATGGCCAATTATGCACGAAACTAAGCGTTTAACATCCAAAAACATGTCACTGCTGAAAACTTGAGTGCAAGCGACTGCAGAATTCTTCCATGGCGTGAAGTGAGAATGAATTGCAGAATCGTTCAACGAATTTTTGTCACTGATTGTCGTGCGATGTTGTTTGATAAACGTCATTGCTATCGTTTCGTATAAAACGGGATGTAGGATTGCATAAGAATTGTTTCTATTTTTTTTATGATCGTATGACACAATGACTAAATTGCTTGATTAAAGTCTCGGCTGAAGCCCTCGGACATTCACTTCCCCTCGGTGCGCGAATATACTTTGCACCACAGCCCTCGGGTCATTCACTCCACCTCAACTATAATCTCGCGATTATAGTCCTTGTGTTATAATATACTATTATTGCATTGTTTGCTCATTACGTTTGAACGTACAAGTGCAAGTTTGATGTCTTAAGTTGTGTTTTTGTAGCATTTTGTAAAAAGAAAAATAAGTCAAGTCGACTAAATTGCGTTTTGGTAGCATTTTGTAAAAGGAAAAATCATTTGAAGCGATGAAGTTGCGTTTTCGTAGCATTTTGTAAAAAGAAAAATCAGCCAAGTCAAACGAAATTGTGTTTTTTAGCATTTTGTGTGTGCAAGTTTGGGTTTTCTTATTGCCTTATGTGCCATTAAGGGCGGATAGTCTATAGACAGACTAATCGCCCTTAAGGGCGAATAGCTTATCGGTAGACTAGTCGCCCTTAAGGTCGAATAGCTTATCGGAAGACTAACTGCCTTTGAGGGCGAATAGCATATAAACAGGCTAATCGGCCTTAAGGGTGAATAGTCACTTCGATGCTTCTTTAACTGGGAAATTTTCGGGGAAAAAATGCCAAAGATTAGAGATGAGCGGGTCGACCATTTTTCGAAACTCGACCCGGACCGAACCCAACCCGATAAAATTTTTCGAAACCCGAAACCCGAATTGCTTCTAAACCCGACCCGGACCGAACCCGAATCGATTAAAATTTTCGAAACCCGAAACCCGAACTGTTTCAAAACCCGACCGAACCAGACAGTCAAGTTTTTCGAAACTCACAACCCAACTTATTTCGAAACAAAAATTATTTCAAGGCCCGACGTCTGTATTCTTCACGGACCTTAGACTAAAAAAAAATTCGTATAATGTAAGATGATAAAATTTAGACGAGTTTTGTAAAATATAAAAAGTCAATAAAGGATCGGGACCCGAATAAAATAATACAACAACCCGACCCGAACCGAACCCGACGCGATAAAATTTTTCGAAACCCGAAACCCGAACTGTTTCCCAACCCGCCCGGACCGAACCCGACCCGATTAAAATTTTCGAAACCCGAAACCCATGAACCCGAAAAAGCAATTCGGGTTCGGGTTCGGGTCGGGTTTTTCGAAGTTTCGGGCAACCCGCTCATCTCTACCAAAGATTCAATGTGAAGGTAATTGTTTACTAGTTTTTACTTTCTTTGACTGGGGAGCTTCTATGAAGTGTTCAGTCACCGACAGGCGTCCCAAGCTTATCTCTATGTTGTCTTTGATAGGTTCTGTCGCACGATTAGATACATAGAAGTTTTTTCTCTACTACGATTTGGTTCTGAAATTGATTTCTTGCTCATGTTTTCTCTTCCCATTTTAGTCCTCAAAGTTTCAAACCGAAATTCCCCTTCTTCCTACAATGGCTAGACTGTTATTGAAAAACATTCGATCATAATAGGGTACCTAATAACTTGTACCCTGAGAAAAATATGTACAAGCGACGTAGGAATTGTTCTTATAACAAACGCCGCCGGCGTATTATGTACGCGGTGAATGTATTATCAACCTCATTTCAGTATTGTGTAGTATGCCATACGTAACGCGTGCACGGTGGATAAAATACGTCGCCGTCGGCGGTGTATATTGTAAGCAGAATTCCTACGTCGCGTCGCTTGTAGATATTTTCCTCAGTGTATCTACGCGTTTTAACAAAAAAAAGACTCTCGATTGCTATGAAAGCAAGGACTTAGATGTAAAAGGAAATCCTACGGAGGAATTTCCCTTGATCTTCGTCAAAGATAGGACTTTCCAAATTTGCCAAGAATTTTTAAGAGTGTCTCTCTTTTACCATAATTGACATGAATTTCGCTCTTGAGGACGGTGCCATTACAAAAGTGTAGTCGTCGACTCAAATTTTTATTTCACCTATCCAAATAATTTGTCCTCAATTTGTCCTATGCGTCCGACACAAAAAAAATTTGTCCTACCTTGGGGTCGGAGATATAGAGGTGTACTAAAACGCCAAAAAGCTCAAAATCGCTTTTTTGAAAACTATAAAAGGTAGAGAAAAATTGGTGATGCCATTAATTTGTCCTCAATTTGTCCTAAATTCTTGACACTTTGAAATTAGTGTACTGACACTTCCGTAGTGTAAAATTGGATTACTAGATTTTAAAGTGTTTTGTACTAAAAACTTTAGTACATAAAAATTTGTCCTCAATTTGTCCTTTCAGAATATATATTCAGAATTTTCAAAACATTTCCTCAAACAATACTATAAAGGATTATTTTCTTGGAGTTGTACTAAAAGCTCTATTTAAATATGCCCGTAGAAACGTTCAGACTCTTGAATTTTCTAATTAAAAAATTTGTCCTCAATTTGTCCTTTGCGTATGTGAAATCAGATAATTGCATAATGGCGTAGATAACCAGAAAATAGAGTGTACTAAAAAAATAATAAAAGCTCTTCGAAAGCGCCCAAACTAGAAAATCGCTAAAAACAAAACTTATTAAAAAACAGACTATTACAAAAATATGTTATTAGGAAAGGACAAAATGAGGACATATTTTTGGTGCCCATTAAATTTTCAGATTAGAGAAGGAATAAAAATCTTCAACAAGACATATGAGAAAGTACACTTCGGTTCCCTAGCGTCGCCGGTTCGAATCCGATCGGCGACCCTTTTTTTTGTTGTTTCTTTCGATGATTAGGAAGGGACAAAATGAGGACATATTTTTGGTGCCTAGTTCCTAATCATCGAAAGAAACAACAAAAAAAAAGGGTCACCGATCGGATTCGAACCGGCGATGCTCGGGAACCGAAGTGAACTTTGTCATATGTCTTGTTGAAGATTTTTATTCCTTCTCTAATCTGAAAATTTAATGGGCACCAAAAATATGTCCTCATTTTGTCCTTTCCTAATCATCGAAAGAAACAACAAAAAAAAAAAAGGGTCGCAGATCGGATTCGAACCGGCGACGCTCGGGAACCGAAGTGAACTTTCTCATATGTCTTGTTGAAGATTTTTATTCCTTCTCTAATCTGAAAATTTAATGGGCACCAAAAATATGTCCTCATTTTGTCCTTTCCTAATCATCGAAAGAAACAACAAAAAAAAAAGGGTCGCCGATCGGATTCGAACCGGCGACGCTAGGGAACCGAAGTGAACTTTCTCATATGTCTTGTTGAAGATATTTATTCCTTCTCTAATCTGAAAATTTAATGGGCACCAAAAATATGTCCTCATTTTGTCCTTTCCTAATCATCGAAAGAAACAACAAAAAAAAGGGTCGCCGATCGGATTCGAACCGGCGACGCTAGGGAACCGGAGTGAACTTTCTCATATGCCTTGTTGAAGATATTTATTCCTTCTCTAATCTGAAAATTTAATGGGCACCAAAAATATGTCCTCATTTTGTCCTTTCCTAATAACATATTTTTGTAATAGTCTGTTTTTTAATAAGTTTTGTTTTTAGCGATTTTCTAGTTTGGGAGCTTTCGAAGAGCTTTTATTATTTTTTTAGTACACTCTATTTTCTGGTTTTCTACGCCATTATGCAATTATCTGATTTCACATACGCAAAGGACAAATTGAGGACAAATTTTTTAATTAGAAAATTCAAGAGTCTGAACGTTTCTACGGGCATATTTAAATAGAGCTTTTAGTACAACTCCAAGAAAATAATCCTTTATAGTATTGTTTGAGGAAATGTTTTGAAAATTCTGAATATATATTCTGAAAGGACAAATTGAGGACAAATTTTTACTGTACTAAAGTTTTTAGTACAAAACACTTTAAAATCTAGTAATCCAATTTTACACTACGGAAGTGTCAGTACACTAATTTCAAAGTGTCAAGAATTTAGGACAAATTGAGGACAAATTAATGGCATCACCAATTTTTCTCTACCTTTTATAGTTTTCAAAAAAGCGATTTTGAGCTTTTTGGCGTTTTAGTACACCTCTATATCTCCGACCCCAAGGTAGGACAAATTTTTTTTTTTGTGTCGGACGCATAGGACAAATTGAGGACAAATTATTTGGGTAGGTGAAATAAAAATTTGAGTCGACGACTACACATTTGTAATTGCACCGTTGAGGACATAAAGAACGATAGAAAATTCTAATCATGTTTGTAATTGATTCATGGAGGCCGCAGTTCGTAACGGTTCAGTTTCAAACGTATGAAATTGTGATTTCTAGAAAAGAAGTACGAGAGGTCAAGTTTGGTTCTTTGATTTTCCCTTTCAGCGTGTCCAAAGCAGACATAGCACATAAGTTAATTCTTCTCCTTGAAAACAAGAACAGTGAATTACATTTCTTTCAATGATTGGATGTCAACGTCACAAATTCTTTTTCGCATTTCTTTCTTTCACATTCCGAGGTTTAGATTTATCAGTTCGGGCGATCATATCACTGCTCATGGAACACAGATTTTACGATCCTTTGTTCCCAAGAGCTGTTACAATAGGATATAGAACGTGACAACAACGTTTCATCTACCGTTAATGTCAGGGTTGCCGAGCGTATTCTTCCGTACAGCAGTTCTATGATCTGGGTCGCATTGATGCAAGTAATTGGAAATTACTCCTACACAACAATTTTCGGGCAGATCTTTCGTTAGGATAAAAGCTATCCATTTAGGTGTCGTGCGCTGAAAGGAGTTTCACGTGTAGAGATAAGGGGTTCGAAAAATAGGGCACATACGATGCAAGAGGGAAGGTCGCTGGTGGCATGTGAATACTGGACGCTCAAACGACGTTCGACTTTTGGTGGATGAGGAGAACATTGAACCAGATTCCATACTAAATCGAGTTTGTCAGGTAACAAATGAGTCGCAATTTAAATATATAGTTCAGCCAAGATACTATTCATGCAATCGTAATTATCATACATATATTTGAATGGGCCGCTTAAACATAGAGATGTCAGTTTGTCAAAAAATCTTATAACCTTAATGAGATAATGTAAATAATCACACAGTGTTTATCAATGAAACCAACACTGAATCTAAAGTTTTGTGTAGTGTTATTGTTGGTGCTTAGTGTAACATTTGTCGTTTTTAATTTTGCGACTACTCTCAAAGATACGGAAACCTCTAAGAGCGATGCAAAAACGACTAATGAGAAAATGAATGATGGATTTTGGGTTGGTTCAGTAAATATTGAAGGAGAAATACCAGGCGATGTATCGTCACGAGCAGAAAAATTGGAAGTTATTGATAAAACTGTTGTGGTAGATGTGAGTCGATGATTTATATTTTATTTTATATTCGTAATTGCGAATGTCTTTCTCAATCTTTAGGGTGTGAAGATATTTTATCGAGAGTCATCGCCTACTGTGAAGAGTGAAATAACGTTGCTGTTATTACATGGAAAGAATTTTTCATCAAAAACATGGCTTGACCTGAAAACGATTTCCTTTTTCACTGCATCAGGTTACAGAACAATAGCGATTGATCTTCCTGGATTCGGTCATTCGGAGAAGCTTCCCGCAAAATTAGATAACAAAAAGTCAGATTTCTTGTTGCACGTTTTAACTGAACTGAAAATTCTGAAGCCGGTTATTGTTAGTCCGAGTTACTCCGGATTTTATACGCTTCCCATGTTACTGAAAAACTCTGACTCATTTACTGGATTTGTTCCTGTCGCACCTGTTGGTGAGAACGTCATAGAATCGTTCAATTTATGTTCGCAACAAGGATTGAAAAGTGCCAACAGTTATATGTCTGAGAGATTTGATAGTCTTCCAGCTTACTTCAAAGAGCAAATTAAAGGTGCCGTTCCCGATGTCTCATGCATTAAAACACCGCTGCTGGTTGTTCATGGTGAATTCGACAGAAGTAGGTCGTCTGCGTTTCTTTCGCTATTTCCAAATGCGAGGGCATTCGAAATACCCGAAGGTAAACACGCTTGTTATTTGCAAAATCCGCAATTGTTTCACACTGTTGTTTATAACTTTCTGTTGAGAATAACTGAGTTAAAGATTTAATAAAATTACTACTAACAGACACAATGGGTCTTTGAGTTAGGTGTTACCGAGTACGGCTTACTATTTGCTTTCACATGAACACATTGCACTTTCAATTTGGGATATACATTCATGGTCAGCAAAATTATTCTTTGGTCAGCAAAATGTTTTCTTGGTCAGTAAAATTATTGCTTTGAGTCAGTGAAATTACTGCTTTCATCAGCAAATTTAATGATTTCAGTCAGCAGAATTATTTTTTGATCAGCAAAATTTTAGCCCAACTTATTACTAAATGTCACAAAAATTACGTGGCTAACTAAATAAGGGAATTTGCGCTTTAATGAAAAGCCAGGAATTTTCCTTTTATGAATTGTCACAAAAACTATGAGGCTAACGAAGCTAGGGAGATTTCGCATTAAAGTAACCAAGTGTATAATAAAACTAGGAAACTCCCTTACAAAATCACACAAAAACTAGGTAGCTAACGAAACTAGCAAATGTTTGCCTCAGAGGAACGCCAGAAAAAACTATGGGGATAATAAAAATTAGCATCTTTTCCCATTATGAAATGTCATCTCGAAACGTTTTACGAAATGATCCTATGATCTAGAAGGAGCTGTTTATTGTGAAATCTACTTTTCACACAAGAGTGATATGCGACCCAACGGGGTTCAACATTGAATTCGCTGACTGAAAATAATAATTGTGCTGAATCATGGCCGCAGCGGTAGCGGATGGCGTGACGCAGTCCCAACACTCCAAAAAAGAAGTGCACAAACATCCAAAAACCTTTGGGACAAGTCACGATGTATACGCAAATTTTTGAGTTTTTTTCCCCTGCCCTCCTCCCCCTCTAAATTATTTTTATAAAAAACTACTTCGCAGCAGCTTTCCAACGAGCCTAGACTCATCAAAATCGATTGGAAATTGGCTGAGATATCGAGGTTTGAAAATTACGTTTCTCTATGGACTGTCGATTTTTCTATTGTTCTCATTACCGAACTTACTTTTACTTTTTCGGCGCTACAGCCACTTGTGGGCCTTGGCCTGCTGGAGAATTCCGATCCAACACTGCATGTCGTGCGCCGCGTATTGCCAGTTTCTTATTCCGAGCGTGCGAATCTTGTTCGACGCCATCAATCCATCGAAGTTTTGGGCGACCAACTCCTGTTTGCTCTTCTGGATCGTTACGGAATAATTTTGAGGAAGTTCTGTTTTTATCCATGCGTGCTAAATGCCCCGCCCACCTCAGCCTTTGGACTTTCACCACTGCCACTAAATCCGGCTCGCCAAAATCACGTTCCAATTCAGTTATATCGCCATCGCCACCTTTCTCCCTAGCGCATCGCTCCAAATATGGTGCGGAGTACCTTGCGCTCAAACGTTAGGAGCAACTGTTCATTACTTTTTTTCATCGCCTAAGATTCGCATTCGTAGATCAATACTGGACGGATAAGTGTTTTGTAAATATGGCACTTCGTTTTCTTCGATATTAACTTTGAGCGTAAATGTTTAATTAGACTATAATAGCATCTGCTTGCCTCCATGATACATCTGTGAGTTTCAGGTGTATTATGACCATCTGACCGTATCAGCGCTCCAAGATAAATGAACTCATCCACTACCTCGAGGTTGAACTCTCCAATGCATATTGTGTCTCCTTGTTGATCGGATACCGGATTCGGCTCGGTCTTCATGTACTTGGTTTTAGATTCGTTTAACATCAAACCCATTCTCTCAGCTTGGATTTTCAGATTTGTGAAAGTGTCAACTGCTGCTGCATGTGTACAACTGGCGAGGTCCAAGTCGTCTGCAAAGCCCAGAACTTCAACTGTTCATTCACCAGCGTTTTGTTGGTCTGGATACCAACACGTCTCATTGCGATTTCCAAAGCCAAGTTAAAGAGTAAGCAGGATAGTGCGTCTCCCTGCTTCAAACCTTCTTTAACAGCAAACACATCTGACATGTCGTTTTGCACTTTGACATCCAACGTCGCTTTCACAAGATGAATATACTTTGTTTCAAAGCCCAGGTTAGAGATGTGCGGGCCGCCCGAAACTCGAAAAAAACCCGACCCGACCCGAACCCGAATGAATTTGACGGGTCGGGTCGGGTTTTTTGTTTTCGTTTTTTTGTCGGGTTGGGTCGGGTCGGGCTTGATAACTTCAACTGACCAAGCCCGACCCGACCCGTAAATAACTCTTACTCACTTATAAATTTTTTGAAAATATTTATGAAGCAAATCAAATTTTTTTTTATTTATTTCGTCAAGTAATCCTGACTACTTACATTTTACAAGCAAACAAATATAAATAAAAAATTAATACAATTCTTGGAACTTTAATTAAAGAGTATGTCTCTAAATTATGGCTTTGATTAGAGTACAAACCAAACCGACTAGGATTGGTCGAGTGAAAACCAATTTACATTGGAACAGTTAAACCAATTAACACATTGGCAAATGAGTTTTCGCTTTCAAGTGAGTCTGTTTACTCCATTAAGTTTGATTTCGAGCTGTTTGGCTTTTACTTTTTTACGAGACATCGAGCTGTCGTATAATTCCGCAAACTTGTTGAATTGCATACATACGTTGTTCATAGGTTCATAGTTGACATAGTCAGTCCTGTGACTTTGAACCACAAGATGCTGAGACTTACGATTGACGGTCTGCCGTAAAAACCTTGCAGGCTGATTGACTCTTAACTTTGACAATAGTGCCGGAGCCGGAGCATCCAAGCGCATACTCATATAGGTCAAAACCGAAGAAAGCACAAGCATTTATCCGGCGTCTTGCTAAGACCTCCAAACCAATCGACTTACACCTGCGGACGGAAGGCGGAAATTTATAGTTTTCGTCACGGGAAACTGTTCGTCTTAAAGCATAAATTAAAAATTTCTTTTGAATGGACTCAATTTTGTCAATGTAAGTTTCATGATATGGATGCCACGCTACAGAAGCGTATTCGAGATACGAGCGAACATGAGCGAAATAGACACTTTTGAGGGCATTTACGTCGTGAAAGTCTTTGCAAATCCTCCTCACAAATCCAAGCATAGAATATACGAATTTGCGGTAATATTCTGAACGTGACTGGAAAATGTTAATTTCTTATCCATTAAAACGCCCAAATTGCGAACAATTTCAACGCGTTTAAGCGAACTATTGTCGATCTCATAATCGAATTCGATCGTTGACATCTTGCGAGGAAAGATATTGTTCGACATTTATCAGTGTTTAGATAAAGTTCATTGTCATTACAACAAATGACAAGCTTCTCTATATCACGCTGTAGAGCTACCGCATCGCGGACAGAACGGGTCACCCGACATATTTTCAACTCATCTGCATATAAGAAATAAGTAGATGACGAGGCAAAAACTTTAGTGTAATCGTAGAATGAGGTATGCTTGCTGAGATAGAAGTCGACGATAAGTTTCCGAGACTTATTCGGAATCATATCTCATTCTGATACACTCTCAGTCATTATTTCTCATATGTAAATAAATTATTTTCAGAGTACTTCCAAATGAACTCGAATAACATCTGAAGACATACACAAACTGAAAATACCCACATAAAGTACCCTGTACGGATTATGTATCCAAAATTCAATACTCCATAGTGAACACATTATGCATTATATTTTGAATAATGTTCATATTATCTGTGCACAAATCAAACAGCTTTCAAACAGTCGCTAACACAACATTAAAGAGTCGTTCAACAGTCTTCAAACAGCCTTCAAAGTAGTCGACGACTACTAAAATGCTATCGTCGACGACTATCGTTTGTCTTTAACTTGAAATCTAGAGAAAATTAGTCATATCTGGAGCGTCTCAAAGTTGAGTCATTCTTTGTGAAATCGCCCAAACTCAAAATGACGCGTTCGAGGAATCTAATGAAATTGTGACGGGTGGAAGGGCTAATTGATATAAGAAAATTGTGGAAGACACTTTTCCGGGGAGAGTCCTAGTTTAGCTGGCACGACTACTCGAAAATGCACTAAAATCGGGTACAGTCATTTCTTTAAGATTCTATAACTTTTTACGGATAAATCCGATTAAAGTGACTATGGCTGTTTTAGACAGACGTTAGATGAAGCTTTTAGGTAAAAACGAGATCGATTCGAAAAAGTCAATTTTCTGGCCTCCGCAGGTCTTCGAATTGAAAAATTCGAGTTTGCGAAAATGAGTATCCTTCTTGAATTTTACTTTTACATCCAAAAAAAACTTTAGTTCATTTCTCACATACCCTGAAAAAATTGCGGTGGTGAATTTTCTCTTTATCAAGAAAAAAAATCAAACATTTCACCCATTTTTAATTTTTTTCTCGATAAAGCATCGTCCATGAATAGTATGAACAAGAGAGGGCCGAGATGGCTACCCTGAGGAACACCAGAGGTCACGTTAAACGTTCGAGAAGAGCAATTCTCCAATTTGACGAATTGTGAACGTCCATTCAGATAAGATGCAATCCATGCTAGTAAGTTCGAATGAACACCCATTTGGTTCAACTTGTTCAAAAGGATCGAATGCTTGACTCTATCGATTGCTTTACGAAAGTCGGTGTATATGACATCTAACTGATGCTTAGACTCCATAACTTTAGTAGCGTAACTAACAAATTCAGTTAAATTTGTCGCTGTAGATCTGCGCTTCATAAAGCCATGTTGCGACTTTGAAATTATTCGATTGAACTTCGTGGATAAGATACAGGTAACGATGGCTTCAAATAGTTTTCCTATTGTTGGTAGAATAGCTACATCTTTGTAATTTTCGACATTACTTCTAAAACCATTTTTAATATAAGATGATTTCCATCTTGTGGGAAATTTTCCAGTTGCGAGGGATAAGTTGAAAATGCGAAGTAGCGGAGATGACAGACTCTCAGCACAGGCTTTTAACAAAATGGGAGAGATTTCATCTGGACCTTCACCCTTAGTAGTGTCTATACTACTCAGATGGTTCAAAACATCTTGGATCTCAAAAGAGATTGATCCAATTATTGGCATCGAAATTGGTTGGAAATATTCATTCATCGTTTATCAGAACCGGAGATCATCAACACCATTATCACCAACACACGATCATCGATAAGTTGGCGATAAGTGCATTGTATTCTGATCACATCATGGGATAATCGGTCATATTTCCCTGGAAGAAATAGTTCTTAGAGACTTGGTCAGATATCACATTCCCGCGATACAAAAGAGGTAAGAGTTGAATACTCATTTGTGAGAAAAGTGATTAGAGCCCGTATCAGTTATTTCCTTTACATTTATTTCTTGATATTTTTATGCGATCACTTTCGTGTCGAGCCAGCAAAAGAGTTCCTTACAGCACGTTCCACGACGTCGTTTACAACTTTCATTTTCGTGACGACATAACGCAACTGAAAGGTCGATCGAGAAATTTAGCAAATGCGATTCGAATTGTTCTAATTGTTGACATATGTACCTCCTTAAATCCGGGATTCGTTGTCCAGACTGCAGGGTCGTTGCGTATCATGAATTTGAATGCTGAAGAATTGATTTTATGCAACGGAAATAAGGACTGTGATGTTCAGCTTGTTATTAATTTTGGAAGCAAACTTACGGATTGCGTCACACTTTACCTTTTAAGAGGTTTTTGCATGCTAAAAGCTATAATTTTCCCGACCGAAGAATAATTTTGCTAACCAAAATCAGTAAATTTGCTGATCAAAGCAATAATTGCTCTGACTGAAGGTAATAATTTTGCTGACCAAAGAGTTATTTTGCTTTTAATTTTTAGTTTTTTCCGAAAACTTATCCGAAACCGAAGGTCAATTTATGATGATGATGATGACTCAAAATAAGGATGGTTGTTTGTTTGTTCGCTTAAGAGTTACTCGGAGAAAAAGAAGGGAATTAAAAATTAGTAAAAAAAGTTTTTCATTTAATTTAATTTCTTTGAGCTCGAATTTTACATGCAAAACTTGCAAAATCCATTAAAGTAAAAACTTAATATCGATACTATAAACACAAGCCTCATTATAACAATCACATAAATAGCTTCCATCAGATCAGCAAATTTCTCATTTACAACGATCATCGTCACTTTTTTTTACGCCGTTTCGAATTCACGAGCAATTAATCATCTGTCGTTCCCACAAAGCATCATCATGCAGTTGAGATTTTGAGAAATGGCTGTTGGTGGTGTCACTGTCATCAAACGATACCCACGTGTTTTGTAGCAAACTTCTGTGATCCTTTCCGCATATTTCAGTGGTAATGTCAGAATTGAAGTCGATTAGTAAGCTTCGAATTTCCTCACCATCGTCCGTTTCCTGTTCGACGCTTGGGTTCTGATTCTGGCTGGGTGCGAATTTGTACTTTTTCCGTTCGTCGGATTCACGCCAAATTTGATAAGCAGCTTCGAAACTCCTCGCTACAGTGAGCGTAACTTTATGCGTAACTTTTCGTTTGGGACACAAAAATGCAAAGCAAACTAGTGATTCTTTGTCAGAATTTCTAGTATCTAAATCTTCACTTCCAACAAATGCGAACACGTTCGCATGCGCTGCATCAGCCGAACAGTACGATATTTTGTATATGGACACTCGCATCAACGTTTCACTCGTCACACTATCCAGCATTTCAATTCCCTTGGGCGAAATACTCAAATTAACTCGTTGAAGTTTTCTGTTGGTAGCTGTTGTGAAATCACGCTTAGTTAATTTTCACACCCAAATAAGTGCATAGACAACTATTTTACCTTTAGCTGTTGATATGATAGATTTTACAGCATCTGCTGTTGCTTCTTTAGAACTCGCGGATTCAATGACTGTATTTCCCAGATATTTCAATGCAAATGTCTCCGCCTCAGTTTCGTCGTCAAGATCATAATGATTTTCTGATAAATCTTTTAAGCTCGTTGCTAGTGCCCACTCTTCACTAAGTTCTGTAATTCAATAAAAACCAGTTTGAAAAAAAAATATTTTATGAAAAAATAGCCGAGAAAAACAAGCATTTGATAATGAAATTCAATAGCGTAATTATTGTTTAACATTTAAATATAGTTCGGTGATAGATTTGCAATGTAAACTTCACTTATTTTACATAAGTGCATAACGTCAGCGCATCATCATGTATAAGTTATTTGTTGATTGTAAACAAACGAATAAGGCAAGCTACTTCTGAAGAAATTTTTTATCGCCTTGTCTAGCGCAAACTAATAATTTCTCTCTATGTAAGAAAATATTTGAAAAGTTTTACCTCAGGCGGTTCATTCTTTTAATTATCAGACCGCATATAAGGGTAGGTGCAAAGGCTCTTTAGTGCACCTGGCCCTAAATTACCTGATACGGTCGCTAATTATTTTGATACGAATGTTCAATTTTAGCTTCCAAAGTACGAAGTACGATTCCTATGTGTTTACCACTACGTTTGTAACCAGCCAAGTTAAGGGTGGGGAAGTAGTGGAGAGCATCGATAATGGACCCCAGATGCCTGATCTGTAAAAAAAGTTGTCCGCCCGTCCATTTGTAAACACAATAACTCGACTAAATGTTGACCGTTTTTCAGATTTTTTTTCTCTGAAAAGGATTGCAGATGGGAATTTTTGGACGAAAGGCCGCCTAAGTGGTTTTGGGTCTTTTGTACATAACTCGAGTAAATCTTTTCCGTTTTTCAATTTTTTTTAAAGGTCTAGGGATGCGCGTCAATTTATGAAAGAAATTTTTTTTTAATTCTGAGCCCTTGGACTCAGCCAGTGCCCTAAAACTGAGATTCTGCTACCCAACCCAACTCAAACCAAAATAAAAATTGAAACCAGGCTCTGGTCTAACACGATCTAAAATGAAAATTTTAAACCCGACTCGAAGCGAGCTCGAACCAAAATAAAAAATCAAAACCGACCCGAACCTAACCCGACCCGAACCTTACCTGAATCAGAACTTTTTAGACCCGTATGAAGAACGAAAGGTAATCGAAATATCTTTTATGGGATTGAATGTGGGCAATGTTGGCAGGGCCGTAGCTAGAAGGGCGGAGCCCCCCCCTGAACTTTTCAGCGCCCCCCCCCCCCTGAGCTTTTCAGATCCACTCAACTTTTCGGCTTTTATTGTATACTAGTGGAGCAACATTACACATTTTTTTTCGCTGCGCAGCTATTTTGAATTGTTTTTAAAATTAAAGTCTAATAGTCATTAAGGATTATACACTTAGCTAAACTTTTAGGCGTCTCATTGAACTATATTCGATGATCGGATAAACTTTGTACAAAGTGAGGCTTGAATCTCTTCAAGCGAATTGTACAAACATGGCCAAATTTATTCAATCTGTTAGCTATGAGAATTCATAGTAGATTCATTCAATCTCCATTCAATCATTCAAGTTTATTATTTATTCAAAGATAACATATTTGGGAAGAGTTATAAACTCACTTCACTTTTGTTGAAAACTTGGTGTTGTATAAAGAAGTCCCTGGGGATAATTCATTAGAACACCTCACAATTTAGCTAAGTGTATTATTTATACTTTCAAACCAAACTGTGAAAGTCTGTAAATCTCATGTTAAGCTAGTCGAGTACTACAGGCACTTTGGCCACATCTGATGCCACAATTTTGATATGTCTAAACCATGAAAGTCGAAAAATCTCGCTCGCTCCGCTCGCGAATTTCTATATTACCGTCAGTTCAGAAATTAACAACTTTAGCAAAATTTAAATCGAAGAAGCTGTTTTTACTTTCAACTGGTATGTGTGAATGGTAACTTTCGAAACAAAAATCTTCATAACACCTTTCCGAAGTGTTCCATTGTATACCATAGCTACAGCGAATCTACTTTTCTAATACTGGCGCACGCCCCCCCCCCCCCTGAAACTTCGGTCTGGCTACGGCCCTGATTGTTGGCCCACGGGCCACCGAGCTAGGGCTGTTTAAGTAATTTTTGGTCTTTTCTACATAACTCGAGTAAATCTTTTCCGATTTTCATAATTTTTTTTGTTTGAAAGATCTGGGCATGGCTGACAATTTATGGTAGATTTTTTTTTTTGGATTTGAGTCTTTGGACTTGGACTAGGGCGCTAGGAACGAGTCTCTGCTAGGGCCATACGTGTTGTTCGTACATAACTCGAGTAAATCTTTTCCGATATTTATAACTGTTTTTTTAATCGACAGGTCTATGAAAGCCCAACATGTTGTAAAAGAAACTTTTTTGAGGTTAGGCGCTAGGATATAGCTACGGCACTAAAAACGAGTTTCTGCTAGCGCTCTACATGTTTTTTATACATAACTCGAGTTCCGATTTCCAATTTTTTTTTTTTTTTGATAAAAAGGTCTAGGACTGTCTTCCGTTTTATGGAAGAAAATAACAAACATACCACGTGAATCATTCAAGTTGACCATCAGGAAATTGAAAATTGCGTATAAACTGAATGGTAAAACCAGAACAGTGCGTTGGTTCGAAACTCAACCGCAGACGGATTTGTACCGATTGTTAGATTTGTAAACAAAACAAAGCTGATTGAATCGTTCAAGTCAAGTGAAGTTGAGTGTAGTGCCATCGCATGGCTAACCGGAAAAGGCATTGTTGGAAGAACCGGCATTCTACTCCTACTAGCTTCGCTCCTCGTTACATCTCATAGATGGCACTGGGTTTGTCGCACAGCTTACCACTGGCACAGTAAAACTTTCCGGTAATGAAAGGATCTCAAAAAATAGAACCACAAACAGCGAAACTAGTAAATAATGAAATAATGATCTAGCCTGTAACCCTTCATGGGTTGTAAGGCAGATTATTATATTATTATATTATTATTATTAAGACCAGAACTTCATAATCAATGTCAATATGATTCTATATTTATTTAAACTGAACCTTTGGTTCTCACTCTAATCAGAATCCGATTAGTCAACTCGGGTCTCACGACTCTCAAATGAAAGTCTTAGTCACGTCGACTTGTGCAAAAACAGCTAGTCTAGACGACTAGTTTCCGCTAATCTTTTCTGTTTCAGGTGGACCATTGCCGTTACGCGGCTGGCTTTTTTCATCCTCATTTTCATAAAGAAGTAAATAAAGAATAAAGGAGCAGGGTGACTATTGACTCCGACGGGTCGACTGGGTCGGCAGCTCACTTCCGGATCTGCTCATGATTTATGTTTTTGTTTTTGAGAGTGTTCATTCAGATTTTATCAATTGTATATAGTCAGGGGGCTTCGGCCATTGATGATGAAAATAAATAAATAAATAAATAAAAGAAAATTGTTTATTAGAAACTCTTGGACTCAGTCAGGACCCTAAAACTGAGTTTCTACTAGGGCCCAACGTGTTTGTTTACATAAGTTGGATAAATCCTAACTGATTTCGTTCATTCTTTTTCTATTTGAGAGATAATCGAGTACCGAATTATATTCAAAAACAAATTTGGACCCGGTGCCTCTGCTTAGGGCTGAAGTGAGCCTCAGATCTATCCTAAGGTTGGCCCTAACCAAAACAAATTTGTTTTGCTATGTTGCGGAGCAAATTGAGGGAAACATTTTTGCCTATGGAATTATGTGTCCGAGGAATTTCGGTCCTAAGGTCTGCCCTAGACAAAAAAATGGTTTTTCACTATGTTGTAGAGAAAATGGAGGGAAATATTTTTGTCTATGTAAGTATTTGTCCGAGGCCTCTACTGAGGACCCTAGGTCAGTCCTAAGGTCGGCCCTAGAAAAAAAATAGTTTTTTGCTATGTTATAGAAAAAATTGAGATGAACATTTTTGTCTGTTTGGGGGTCAATTTTGGAGGTACTTTCGGAAGGCCTTTTTACACGGTTTCTTCGGTGCCCTCTCGGCCCACTCATCGGATACATTCTAGTCTTTTCGTGACATCTATTCTGTTTGCCATATCTATTCTGATACGTACGGGTCTTTGATTATGTTTATTATTAATTTTTCAAAAAAGGCGTACGGGGGCGCGAGTTCATTGTTTATCAACAAAGGCATTACTATGTCTTTGACACCCTTATAGAAGAATTCGTGCTAACGTAAAAGCAAGAAAGAACATAACCAAAGACCCGTACGTATCAAAATAGATGAAGAAACCAAGCAGATTTTGCAAATAGGTGCGACCGTACCAGGATTGAAAATTGTTGTAAAGTTTGTAAAACTGTTAGGATTCGAAAGACCCACACAAATTACCCAAGGTAATGTCGAGAACTCTCCCGAAGTTCAAAAGATTAAGTTATTTTTCTCAAAAACACTGAAACACGTGTTCTCTAAAATTGTATTCTCTAGAACTTTGCCTTTAATAGTAAATCTCCATACTGCATAGTTGAGCAAATATAGACGAAAAATCATCTGTTTTCGTATATGACCAAGAAACTCAATTTCGTCCTTTCCAATTGTCCCAACGCCCAGACCCAGACCAGTGACCCGGTTTCCACAAAAAAAAATTCAAGTTTTGTGAGATCAAATGGTTTCATTTGACACCAAAATGAACACTTTCCTTGCCATACTTGTCGCTATATTTGCGAAAAAGTTTCACCGTCATTCGAAAATGCATGTCTTCGGACACTTCTTCGACCATATCTCCGACCGACTTTGCTCATTTTTGAACTTGAATCACGGGAGACATGTAGCTTTCAGAGAAAAAAGTTTAGGTTAATTTATTGAGCCGTTTAGAAAAAAAGTGGAGACGGAAGACCGGATGCATTATTTTTGCTGATTCGTGAACTATAGACGATAATAGATGTATCCCCCTCCATCAACTCTTCAACTATAATTGAGCTTCATGGTTTTGCCTCCCAGTATCAAAACTTCATTTTTTTCATACAAAGATATTTTGGGGGGTTGAAGGTTTCGAATAAACTATATTTAAGACATGAAAACCTCAAAATCTCAAAAAAGTTCAAAATTTGAGAACACCCGACTATACAAACATGATCGTTATGAATTTTCTTCGATTTTTCATGAATTTTCGCGAATTTTCATGAATTTTCGCGAATTTTCATGAATTTTCGCGAATTTTCATGAATTTTCGCGATTTTCACGAATTTTCGCGATTTTCATTAAAAATTTTCACGAATACAGGGACTGCTGTCGGGAATATCCAATACAATTTAGTGTGGATGTAATTTCATACACTTAAGAGTTAAAGCAACACTTTTCGTAACAGCAACTCTGTTTCTGATACGTACGGGTCCTTTCATATGTTTTTAAAAAGATTTTATTTGAAATGTTTTCTAAACTCTATTTTGAGAATATATCTAATTGGGTGAATTTATTTTTGGGATCGGGGCGGATTTTGTTAGTTGAAGTCGTCAAAAACGACTCCGACCTGAAGAAAACGAAAATGAGCCCGGAGCGTCAAAAAAAATTAAAAACCGTCACGACAAATTGATTCGGGTTCGGGTGAGATTTGTAGTCGAGTTTCGCGAGGCCCGCTGACCTCTAGTCTTTACTAATGCCCAATGTGTTTTTTCTACATAAACCGGGGAAATCTTATTCGATTTTCAAAATCTTTTTTTTTTTTTTGAAAGATAATGATTACGAGATGGAATTTAGTCAATATTGATCAAGAACTTTCGAAGTTACAGTTGGAAAAATGGTCAAAAACGTGGTGGAACTTTTTCCCTTATATCTCTGTGAAATTAGAAACGAAATCGCTCTTCAAGGTTTGAATGAAATTTGAATCATTTTTCAGTTATCAGTGACTGAAGTGAACGAAATTCGAGCATTTAATTTTCGAAGCGAAATTATGAGAGAAATGGTATTTCTGAAATTAAATCTGAAAGAAAATTTTTGAATGAAAGATATGGACTTCAGAAAATCATAAAAATTAAATTATTGAAAATCTCTTGAGAGGTTCGGACTGTAGGGTCCTTAGTGTGGTTTTGCAATATTGTCACCCAAAACAGACGTCATATTTTGGTTATCAAAGAATGGGCTAAACGCGTCAAAATAATGGATGGATTTGGTTCATTGATCGTTAAGATTAGAGTAATAAACTAACTAGGCAGAATTACACTTGAATGATTCAAATCAACACAAACAACTCTCAATGGAACGTTTGCATTTTCGAAATTTATTTTTAAACGATGCAAAAATACAATTAGAACAACAAATTGTTCTACGACATGCATCGAAAATTCTATGCTGATTTTATATTTTAGTTTTAAAAGTGCGCTTTCAGTACATTTTCCAATTTTGAATTTTTTATTAATAGCGTAGGGAAATTAACTCGAGAAAATCGGAAAAAATCCGAAAAAAGTGAGGTCAAGTGTAACGTTTTTTGTTAACGTTGTTCAACGAAATTTTAATTTTTTCACTTTTTTCACAAAAATGTATTTTTCCCTTAGTCCACACATCCCAACGTTTTCAACGATGGTTCACCCTGACATAAATCAGACAACGAGAAACCATTTTGCTGAATAAATAATTAATTTAAAACGAATTTGTTTAATAAAAACATCGAATATTTTACATATAAATTTTGGTCTCGTTGACATTTTTCACCGTGCAAGGAAATTTTCGACATTCCAGGAAGATTTTCCTATGAGGTGGAAAGTTATAACATACTTCTTAGGAAGTGTTCAGCATAGTCCAAAGATGTTTTTAAGTCACTAACATCAAAAATTTAGCGATACCTATTTTGGGAATGGCGGTTTAAATTCAAAACAAGTTTTCGCAGAGGTCAAATTTTACATGAAATTTTGACTTTGAAAATTCATATTTCGGGTAAAAAACAACCAAAATTTTATTTTGATACATCGTTGAAAACGTTGGGATGTGTGGACTAAGGGAAGAATACATTTTTGTGAAAAATGTGAAAAAATTAAAATTTCGTTGAACAACGAAAAAAACGTTACACTTGACCTCACTTTTTTCGGATTTTTCCGATTTTCTCGAGTCACTCGCAAAATATCCAGGGGGACTTTTAGGACGTCATTCAGCTACCTAAGGCCTACCGAATCCCGTTTAGTTTGCTTTTTTCCTAATTTTTGCAAGCTCTTCCATATAAATTTTTTTAATTTCCCTACACTATAAGCAGCACTTGACCAGCAAAAATAGTCTTTTATGCAACGCCGTTGTGAAAAGTGAACTTTTTCATGCATCGTTTCGGTGACGTTAGAGAGGTCGTTTTATAACTGGTTTTACTTTTTATCACTAGTGATAAAATGTAACTTTTTATCACTCATTTGGGTGATAAAAAGTGTAATTTTGTCACTAGTGATAAAAAGTAACTTTTTATCACTTATTTGGGTGATAAAAAGTTACATTTTGTCACTAGTGATAAAAAGTAACTTTT
>WJQU01006380.1:247630-269577 GCA_029228625.1 Pseudolycoriella hygida
CTTTTGCACATAACTCGAGTAAATCTTTTCTGATTTTCATAAATTTTTTTTGTTTGAAAGACCTGGGCATGGCCGACAATTTATGGAAGAAACTTTTTTGAATTTGAGTCCTTGGACTTAGCTAGGGCACTAAAAACGAGCCTCTGCTAGGGCTCTATGTGTTTTTTGTACATAACTCGAGTAAATCTTTACCGACTTTCAAAAATTTTTTTTTGTTTGAAAGATCTGTACATGACGGACAATTTGTGGAAGAAACATTTTTCGATTTGAGTCTTTGGACTTAGCTAGAGCACTAAAAAAGAGTCTTTGTTAGGGCCCTACGTGCTTTTTGTACATAACTCGAGTAAATCTCTTCCGATTTTCAAAAATTTTTTTTGTTTGAAATATCTGGGCACGGCCGACAATTTATAGAAGAATTTTTGCCTGTGCTTAGGGCTCAAGTTGGCCTCATGTCGGTCCTAAGATCGGCCCTAACATAAAAAAATGTTTTTTGCTATGTTGCAGAGCAAATTGAGGGAAACATTTTTGTCTATGTAAGTATGTATCCGTGGCCTCTATTTAAGGCCCTAGGTCAGTACTAAGGTCGGCCCTAGCCCAAAAAATAGTTCTTTTTTCTATGTTGTAGACAAAATTGAGGAGAACATTTTTCTCTATTTGGAGGTCAATTTTGTGCGTTCGGAGAATTTTTTTACACCGTTACTTCGTACGGGTTTTTCAAAATTGAATTACGGGCAATTTCCAATACAGTCTAATGTGAACGCAACATTTACTTAAATACGTTCCAGTCTTTTCGTAACATCAACTCTGTTTGCCGCATCTATTCTGATACGTACGGATCCCTCCTATGTTCTTTTCATATCGTTTTCTACCCCAAAGTTCCAAAAATATATTGAGCTTGACTCTTACCCTCAATGGACTGTTGCTGAGGCGTTCAGAAGGTTATATAAATGAAACACCCTTTTGGAATAGATCTAGGTTCAAAAACGGGGTTTGGAGCAGAGCTCCATGTATTAACGCCGGTGAGGAGGCTTAGACCTGACAATAATTTTCGGGGTCTAAGAAGCAGATCCCCATGCTCTTGTGGCCGCCTGATTTTTCAACACGTTTTTACAGCTGAAGGTTACTTTGTGCCGTGGTTGTTAAATCCGGGGCTACTTCGTCCTTGAGGCTCCAAATTTTTCTATAATTACTAAAAAACCCACAAAACTTCAAAAAATTGTATCACTCATAGCGAGTACGTTATTCTATATTACAACTCATTAGACACTACTTTCTATCTGAACGTTTTTACAGATACGTTATCAATAGTTATTTACGTAACTAGGAAAAACATATATTTTTCAGAGTTTCGTACAATATTTTTTTATTCCGAGGGCTCAGAAATCTGCTTTTCTGTTTTAAAATAGGACGGAAAACAGCAGTTTTCCGTCCTAGGAATGAAAAATTCATTAAAGGATGACATTTTAGATATCATACAAAAAGGTTCATTTAGATACTCTGGTGCTACAAAATTTAAGTTTGTACATCAAAGAAAGAATAACACACTGGTGTGGCCCACGTAAACCGAAATTCTATCGTTCGATTGTTTTAGGCGAGCAATAAAGAAGAAAAACATATGCAAGGAGGGACCCGTACGCATCAGAATAGATGTTGCAAAAAGACTCGAACGTATCTAAGTAAATGCTGCCTTAACTCTTAAGTGTACGAAATTACATCCACAAATTGGATTGGAAATTGCTTAAAGGGCAATATGGAAAAACCCGTCCGTAGTAATGGCGAGAAACCTCTCCATATCCACAAAAAGGGCTGTACTAGGGCCTATCTTCGAATCGACCTAGAGCACTTAGGAGAGGCCTCTGACACATACTTCCATGGACAAAATGTTCGCTACTTTTTTCTCTGCAACTAGTGATTGCAATTAACCGGGAAATCATTAACTGCGGTTGAACAAAAAATAAAATAAAAATCAATACTTAAAGTCCTTTACAATTAGAGCCCTCGTAACCAAAATTTCATCGGTTTCAATTGATGTCGAAAATACAAATTCATTTTGGCGTTCGTAACTACACTATTTTTATGCTTCTTACCTACGTGGGCAAAAAGTAAAAATGTAATCACTGCCGATGAAAATTTTACTTTTCATCTTTTGGGATTACATTTTTGAATTTCTGCCCTAGGGAAAAGTATGAGAAACATACAATACAAAACTCTAGGCGCTCCCTTCTTGTGTAAGTAACAATTTAAATGATTATGTAAAGTGGATCAAGTTCATGTGATTCTATGTAACCACCGGATTGAACAACTGTTCGACTAAGTTGTATGATATGCCAAGTGTCCAAATCCAGGCTACTCATAATAACTTGAGAAGTAATGAGTCAGTCATATTCTTTGTTGAAGCAATATTTAAACTAGATAAATTGAAGCTAATGAATTCTACTACTCGAGGATACGAATACTTCAATTTAAATTTTTTGATTTTGGGTTGGTGCGAATGCTGCACTTTTATGCTTTTTATGCGTTGTAGGGCAGAATGGTATTAATGGGTTTTAATGGATCGGAAGCCAAATAGTTTGGGTCCGAATGTGATTAATAAATTATTATCAATTTTTTAAATATAAAAGACACAAAGCTAACAAAAGGCTCTGCTGAATAAATGTAGTCAGTCGAAGTTGTCCTTTCTTCTAACAATCAACAAAATTGATATCTCCTGTGAAATTTCGAAAGTAACGACAATCTGTATTCCAATGTTCGGTTAACCGGTTAATCGGTTTGGAATCGTCGGTTAAGCGATTACAACATTGCTCGATTAACCGGTTAACCGATAACCGGTTTGTAATCACTATCTACAACACTGTACAAAAAACCTCATCATTAAAGAAATATTCACGAAAAACCACCAAATATTGTTTAGAGTCGCGTAGCGTGAGTTCAACCCACGCAAAGGACTCTACAGCCCGAACCACTCTACAGATTTTCACCAATTTAATTTCCGTGTCTGATGTCCATATCTTTCATTTAAAACCTTCAAGAGCGATTTCCGTTCTGATTTCGCAGAGATACAAGTCGAAAAGTTTCACCAACCTTAAAAAAGTCTCATTTTTGACCATTTTTTTCGACCATCTTTTTGCCCAAATTTAAATTCGTTATGTTTTATTCAATTATCTTTCAGGAAAAAAATGATTTTGAAAATCGGATAATATTTACTCGATTTATGTAGGTAAAAATACGTTTGGCCTTAGTAGAGACTCAAGTTTAGGGCCGTGGATGAGTCCAATGACCCGATATCAAAAAATGTTCTTCCACATGCCTAGACCTTTCTACAAAAGACCGAAAACCACAGCGGCACTTCGACCAAAAATGCCCATACCAAACCCACTTCTGGTACTACCTTTCAGGCTAAAAGAAGATTTTGAAAATCCGTTAAATTTTACTCAAGTTATCGTGTTTACGGAGAGACGGACAAATGTTTTTTTTGCTGATTTACCATCTTAGAACAGTGATCAATGCTTGCCCCCTACGAGGAGGGTTGCCTTTTATGTTTCTGGCCTAGAGTACTTCCAGCCCGAAACTTGCAAATCTGCCGATCCTATTTCATAATTGACCATTTTTTATGGTAAATTTTCTTAGATCACTTTTATGTGGCGTCAGTGGATGCGAAGCTATAGACCTCAGTTTTAGACACTTCAAAAACGCGTCTTTTCATTGTATCATCTGTTGCTTTTCGCTATTAAAATCACACTCCACTAAGTTTGTATTCACGTAAAGGGAAAAAACTAGTAGTTCGATGGCTAATCTTCATTGTACGATAGATAGCTTACCAATCAAACGTTTTTAGTAACTACAAAAGCCTTTGTTCGACAAGTGGTGTGGTAGCTAGCATTTTCGCGGTACAGGTCGATAATGGCGTTTTGACCCGATTTCCCTTATTTTGATGAACACTTTTGATAATCAAATTGTTGTGTACTAATCAAAATTGACGACTTTACTATCCTCAAAAGCTATTCAGGCCACTTGTCCTTTAATATTGATGCGAATTGCGTCCATTCCCTTCTATTCTTAACAACTGCATTTAACTTTTGTCGGAGCACCTAAACATGAAGTTTCTCCATTGTTTCATGCTTATTAAGCATAAATTCATGAAACGTCACTAGTGTGGATGTTATTCACACACTTTGAAGCCCTTTTGTAACATTTCTGTGGTGTTTCTTGGCACCAATCGATGCAAGCCTCCCACTGACCTTTTCCCACATTAAGCGGTACCCAACAAGAACGAGTATAATTTTATATCCAAATATCCATCAAAGTTTATTTCTATGCTAGTCATTTCAATGCCTAAGGTTGACTGAATGTCACAGTATGTTACTTTGCAATCAGTTTTTATCATATCACGCACAGCTCTCTTGCTTTACTGGAGAAACGACTAATTTTGAATAGTCTCTACAGTGCTCGTCACTTGGCGAATCACGACCCTAATCGAAGTCATTGTACCAACGTTTTACTACCGCAAAGGATAGTGCTTCCTCATTATATAATTGAATAAATTCATATAACCATACTGGAGAAGATAATTTGCGTCTGATATTGCCAAAAAAAATTATACGAAAATTTTAGAGTGTAAATTTTGTTTTTTCATGAAGACGAGATTTTCATAATTCTGTGGTTACGCATCCACTGACGCTACATAAAAGTGATCTAAGAAAAGTTACCATAAGTAAATTTTAAAATTGGATCGCCAGTTTTACGAGTTTTGGGCTGGAAGTACCCTAGGCCAGAAACATAAAAGGCGACCCTCGTACTCTTCCCCCTCGAATCGACTGGTTACAAACGTTGTGGTAAACGCATGAGACTCGCACTAAGTACGTAATAGCGAAGAAAGAAAATAAAAGTTTATTGCAATGTTTGGCGAAAACCTAAAATTATGTTTTCGTTGTGCCATTCATAAATTGCGCGCATTACAATTTTACACCCTCACCTTTACCCTCGTACCCAAAAATGAAATTAGGTTCTTTTAAAATGTATGTACGGCACGATTTTGTCCAATTAACACCCTTCGAAGCGTGCGTGCTGTGTGCTCGATCCACTCAAGGACAACCAAACATTTTTACCGGAGATTGTCTTGGCTTATTGACTTCTTTTATCATATTTCAAAAATTAAAAAAGTTCAAACGGTTCAAATTTTTCGCGGGTTGATAGACCTTTAATCTTTTGCGAGTGATTTTGTTCAAATATTTATTGCAAAACAAATGCCAATGATGGATGTGTCGGTGGAGTTCATTAAAATATTTATGTATTTTTGTCAAACATTTCTAGAACATTGATAGTGGAACGGATGCAGAGATAAGCTCAAAAAAGCTCTCTACATCTATGTTATGATACAATAGACAAAGTTGAGAAAGCTTATGTTTTTTTATTGAATTTTTTTACTTCCACTTGTTGCTTATCTCGGAAAATTGTTCACATCAATACTATGTTTATTTTGTGAACATATTGTCGTCATCAACGGTGAGAGAAATCAACAATAAACATATTATTGCAGACTTTTGAAAAACAACGTTCGTTTGAAAATGTTTTTTTTTTTTCACTTACTTCTATGTTTTGCATTATTTTTCCATATTTTCAAGAAAGCCATTTTCACCAAATTTATCTGTTCCACAACCATACACTTGATTTCAATTTATTATTTTCTTCAGCGCCTTCGTTTAAATCGCACTTAAGTTTTATCAACACAAAAATGTCTTGCAGAGCCAAACACAACCGCTCGTTAGCACAACCGTTTTCCGTCTGATTTGAATTCTTTGCTTTCATCACTTTGTCTCAACTTTGCTCAGTGTTAACATTTTCTTAATGTCGTAATGAATGCTGTTTCTTAGTATTTGTCAATCTGCAATTATACGATTGATATAATGGAGTGAGAAGACGCGTGGGTATGTTGTTCTTAATTATTTTAACAGTCGCACATTAACTGGAGTTGTATGGAAATAGGACTTCAGGAATTAAACCGAAATATCGCTGAGCTTAAAGTTAGTCGGGACAATAAAAAGTAGTAGACCACAAATAGTTATTTAGAGTACACTTTTATTTTGAGTACATTTCTACATAAACCCATTTCTCTCCAGTAGTTTTGCAACCGGATTGAACGTCATGCCTCGTTTTTGTGCGGTAAAATGCGTATACATAAGAACTGTGGTATAGGCATATTGGCATTGTGCGACGTTAGGACGAAAGGACATACGGAAGGACACGTGGACGGATATAAGGTGCTTTTGTTCGGCGTTCAATCTGGTGGGGCAAACTGGTAGGTTGCAATCTCTATCAATGCTTCTGACACAATGCTAGGACAATTTTTACCAACAATCAGGGGACGTAGTCAGTAAAAAGGGAAATGAATCTTTGGTTTTGCTGGGGGGATTTCAATGAAAGAATAGGAAACGTTACAAATAACGAAGGTTATGAAAGGGTAGTGGGTAGTAGATATGAGGAAGAAGCTTGGAATTCGAATTGTAAACGGTTGGAACGGAAGAAGTTCAGCGAGGAATTGGAACAGGCAGTTTAGGGAAGGGGTAAGAAATTTCGGACGGCGATTAAAGACATTAGGCGCCGTGGTGAGAAGGAGGGCTGCAGTAGCATTTTAGACAATGATGTCGAGTTTTTTGCAGATAAGGATGAAGTCTTGAAGACTTGGCGGGGTTACTTCCAGGATCTATTTACATCTGTCAATCAGGTAGTAGAACTTGATAGGGAGGCGGGTCCAAGCTCGGAGGTGGAGGGGAAAACTACATTGGAGGAGGTTTCCTACAAGGCAGAAAAATCCGTAGGGGTGGATGAAATCAGGATAGAATTTATTAGGTAAAGCGGATCAGGTGGGATCCAATGGCTTTATGGGATCTTTAATTTAGCCATGAAGTCTTCTTCCGTACCTGCAGATTGGAGCTTCGGTGTTATTGCTCCTATTTTTAAGAAGGGCAACCGTAAGGTTTGCAGTAACTACAGGGGGATATCGCACTTGAGTCTGGTTAGTAAGGTGTACGCGAGTGTACTTATGGACCGGGCTAGCAACACAGTGAAAGGTGTACTGGATGAGATTGAGGGTGGTTTCATGCCTCTGAGGCATATATTCAGGGAGCAGGACCGCGTTAAGAATAGATGGCGAAATTAGCGAAACTTTCGATTTTAATGAGGGCGTTCGTCAGGTTTGTTGTCTTTCCCCGCTTCTGTTCATAATTTTTATGGACAAAATTATCAAGCAGGCCAACTTGCAGGGAAAGGTTGAGGTGGGCGAGACAATAATGAAAATACTGGCCTTCTTCCAAAACAAGTGATATCAATTTGGGTGACGCTTACAGCTTCAGAACGGAAAAAATTCTTTTGAAATATTTTTACTTTTGATTAAAAAATGCGTCACAAATGCCGGACCCCCTAATGTTCCGTGATGTGTGGCGTACGGGTAGCCAAATTTCTGGCGTGCGAAATCTGAAAGTGCAGAAAAATTATTACGTTGGGAGGGTCCGGCATTTGTGACCACATATTTTTAATCAAAAGTAAAAATATTTCAAAAGAATTTTTTGTGTTCTGAACCTTTAAGCGTCACCCAAATTGATATCAGTTGTTTTGGAAGAAGGAACGAGGACTTGCGTCACTTTTCTCTTCAAAAAAGGGTTTTTGTTATGATATCAGTAGTTTTGGAAGAAAAGAGAAACAAATTTTGGAGAAAAAATTTCCGACGAAAAAAAATTTAGGCGTAAAAAAATTTCTGGCGAAAAAAATTCCCAAAAAATTTCAGCGGAAGAAAAAATCACACCAGGCGATAAAAACTTGGCAGCGAAAAAATTTGACGGCGAAAAAATTTCTGGTGCCTAAAAAATTTCCGGCGAAAAAAAATTTCCGGCGAAAAAAAATTTCCGGCGACAAAAATCCTGGCTAAAAAAATTTGTCCCCTCAACTTCCTTCACAACATATCAAAAGTTTTTTTGAGCCGCCGCCGCCGCCAAACCGAAGCGCTAAGGCTACTACATCCATGGGCGAAAATGACCGTCTCAGCTCCATCTACAACATATCAAAATTTTTTTTTGGGTCCCCGCCTATTTTCCACCATTTTGGCGGTCACCCTGATACACTACACACACAACCCAACAATTTTCCCCTTGACACCATACCTCTATCTCGAACACCCAACCTTGTCTCATACAAAATGTGCTACCATACACACTACACACATAAACACATACATATGGGCCCTGGCGCCCAAACGAGGCCGGTACCTTCCCTTTTTTAAAATCTCATATGGCGTAGAATGCCCACCCGAAGGTCCTTGCAGAAATTCAAGAAAAGTTATCGAGCCCTTTTCAAGCCAGAGCTACAAAAGTCGGTTTTCATACAAATGGCCCTGGAACTAACTAACTTAGAAAAAAAAAAAAAAAACGTAGGATGTTTGCATTAACTTTGGCTTTTTTGTACGGAAAATGACGATTTTCTGAAGGTCATATCTTCGAATCCACCGAACCGATGTTAATGAGTGAAAAGGCACTTCGCCTTAGAATTTTCCGTTGAATCCAGGAAAAATATTTTCCGGGGGGTACATCGCAAGGGGGGAAGTCAAAACTTAGCTGTATATATGGTTCCCCAGTCTACGAAAAAAAATTTCTTGTGTGGACTTGCGTCACGGGCACATCGCTACCGCGCGCCCATGATTCTGCTGGTAGATAATCCTAGTGATTTACAGGATGGAGTGGACTGCCTGAATGCCGTATGTGAGGAGTACGGATGGAGATACGTGTAGGGAAAACTGAGGCTATGAATGTCGGCAAATCTCGGAAGAGGATTGCGTGCAGTTTGATTGTGGAGGAGCTGGAGCGGGTTTTTGAATTCAAGTACTTAGGAACCATTTTTTCAGAGGATGGCAAGTTAGTCAGGGAATTTGAGGAAAGAAGGAAAATAAAAACCGTGGTAGCCAGTCAATTGAGGTCGTATGTGTTCAACCAAAGGGAATTGAGTAGCGAAACAAGGTTAGTTATCCACAGGTCAATTTTCAGGCCGACGATTCTCACCACGTTGGGTGGACTGCGGATATCTTGCACATGATCTGGAGGTTTCTGCTATGAGGGTTCTTAAGAGTATAGCGAAGGTTAATCGGAGGGAGCAGTGGGTTAATCACATTACGAACGATGACATCAAGGAATACTTGGGGGTTTCGTCAGTGGTTAGGAGGCTGCGCTGGTTCGGGCACGTTCAAAAGAATAGGCTACCAAAAAAGATCTTAGATGCACAGGCCCCGGGGGTCAGGTCAAGGGGTAGGCTAAGGAGAAGGTTTGTTAATTCAGATAAATCAGATTTAGAAGTTATGGGACTTTCTCTGGGCGAACCAATCATCTCCTTGGCGGGCGATAGGAGGGCATGACGGAAGGTGGTATGTAGACCTTCCTAGGGTTATGTCATAAAGATCTCACACTGAAAGGTACCTAACGTTCCATAAAGTTTGATGATGTTGATGATATGAACTCGACCGCAGTTATTATTCCTTTGATGAAGAGGTTTTTTGTGTAAGAAAAACTGAGGGTAAAATTTTTTTCTTTTGGAAATATGGGTCTGACGTATTTACTTTGTGTCCAGATCGTTCCAAGGGTCAGCGACAACTTAATTTTTTGCTGAAACACTATTTTGTGAGATAGTTCTTTTAAACATTTTTTTTGTTACATCGCTGCTTGGGAGCTTACCTTTTTGTCGATTTCCAATGGAATTTAATAGGGAATTAATTAGAATTCAATTCAGAGATTTTGTTGAGTGAACTAACTATGAGAAGTCATACGTTACTCCTCGAAACTCTAAGGATTAAAGCCCGCAAACTTTAAATCAATTCTACATTACAACTCATTACATACTACTTTCTATATGAACGTTTTTGCAGATATAAGCTCTTTGAATATTGACATAACGCTCAGACATTAACACATCTAGAACAGTGCCACGAATAAAGACCGCATAAGACTTGATGAACGTGATAAGCTCTTTAGTTAACTTCGGAGACAAGTCTCTCAGGGTTAAAGTAAGAATTGATTAGTACAAATTTCAACGAATGGTAGCATTAATAATTTCCGTTACGATTCGCTACACCCATCAATACCTGTAACCGAGGCAAATAGATACGTCAGCAATGTGTGCATCACGTCCATCACCATATCAATTTGCATTACTTGACTGACGATTGGCACTGAATGCCGAAATGTTAATCTCTTCTAATTGTCTCCATAACGCAACTGTTCTAGATGTTTTAATGTCTTGTCGACTTCTGGGCGATGTATCCTCGAAAGCCTAAATAACAATCTCCAAGCCAGTACGTACTCGTTTATTCTTTAGGTGTTTACGTTACCTGAAATTTTCTCTGCAAAGCTTACTTTCTTTTGAAAATGGGAGGGAAGAGGAAATCGTTTTTTTATTAAAAACCCTCTGTTAAGAGTTATGTTCCATGGCAAATTTTCTCCTTGATTCTTGCTTATTTTCATAGGATACGATCACAGAATATTATCCATTCAACCCCTATGATTTCCTATAGGATCGGCCACGCCACGAGTAATTCACCGGAACAGAGTTTTCGAGCGGTGCAGCGAGTAAAACGGATTTTTAAGCGAACTTACGTTTTAATATTTTATCACTAGTAATGTCCTTGCTTCATAGAAAGAATTTCAACTAATAACAATAAAATGAGTGATGGTGTATTTAGTTAGAAAAACTGCTACAATCTCCTATTATTTTGCATACATTGTTGCTGCCGTAATTTTTTTATTGTCTGCAACCATTTATCTTGATGAAAGGAAGTATCAATTTGTATTAATAACTAAAAAACCGACATCTTTTTGTCTTATTTTCAAAACCAAATTAATGCAATAATTCAATGAAAAAACGTGCTTCACGCTCATCGATGACCATTGGTAATTTTCTTGGATTGTATAGCTGTTGTAATAAAAATGACTCCTTGGAACTGGTTTATTTCATCATACATTTAGTTGTCTCAAAATCCAAATACCTCAATCCAACGCGCTTAATAAGTACGTACCGATAATAACAGATAAAACGTTAACATTTTAATAATGATCGTATGCCCGACTTATAGACATGCACTTTTTTTATATGCACGATGTTCTATTTCAAGTATAATGCATAATTTTGCACTTACTTTTTCTTTTCGTTAAGGTAATTATGAAAATCGACAATTAAGTCAGGCTTTTCAAGTGAGTTCTCGTTTACACTGTGTGCGTTTACTTAGTGGCAGTGTATAAAAAGTAGAAAAGCGACATATGGTATATTCCAAGTTCTCATTGAGCATTTTTTGCAGTCCGTGTTCCTAAATCGTTCTATATAGGTAGATGCAGTTTTTAGACCCGTACGAAGTACGCAGGTCTGATGCGTTTACTACCACGTTTGTTATGTTGCGAATTCGAACCCGGGAGTAAGGGGGAACCTTTTTTTGTTGCCTCCAGATGACAAATCAGCGAAAAAAACAATGTCCGTCTGTAGGTCTGTCTGTCTGTCTGTCTGTCTGTCCGTCTGTCCGTCAACACGATAACTTGAGTAAATCTTGACCGATTTTCAAAAACTTTCCCTGAAAGGTAGTCGAAAAATATTTTATGGGATTTAATCTGGGCACTGTCGGCCCAAGCGCCGCCGAGCTAGGGCCGTTTAAGTGGTTTTTGGTCTTTTGCACATAACTCGAGTAAATCTTTACCGATTTTCAAATTTTTTTTTTGTTTGAAAGATCTGGGCATGACCGACAATTTGTGGAAGAAATATTTTTCTATTTGAGTCTTTGGACTTAGCTGGGGCACTAAAAAAGAGTTTTTGTTAGGGCCCTACGTGTTTTTTGTACATAACTCGAGTAAATCTTTTCCGATTTTGGAAAAACATCTTTTGTTTGAAAGATCTCGGCACGGCCGACAATTTATAGAAGAATTTTTGCCTGTGCTTAGGGCTCAAGTGGGCCTCATGTCGGTCCTAAGGTCGGCCCTAACATAAAAAAATGTTTTTTGCTATGTTGCAGAGCAAACTGAGGGAAACATTTTTGTCTATGGAAGTATGTATCCGAGGCCTCTACTTAAGGCCGTAGGTCGGCCTTAGTCCAAAAAATAGTTTCTTACTATGTTGTAGATAAAATTGAGGAGAACATTTTTCTCTATTTGGAGGTCAGTTTTGTGCGTTCGGAGAATTTTTTGACACCGTTACTTCGGACATGTTTTTCAAAATTGACCTACGGGCAATTTCCAATACAGTCTAATGTGTACGAAATGTTTACTTAAATACGTTCCAGTCTTTTCGTAACATCTATTCTGATACGTACGGGTCCCTTCTATGTTTGCAGTTGATTTCAGTAATTTTAACCTTTTTAAAGAAAGGTCAGACTCAGTTCAGATGAGGAGGGGTGGTTAATTTCCGGGTGAATCACTCGTGACTAATGATACGATGTCATTTACCAACGGTCCGTAATAGAGGTTAGTAAGTTGAGACTCTTCCGATGCCCGGCCTGACTTGAGGCCGGAAGAAAAATTGTTTTATATGTCCGACAAATTATGAAAAATGTAACATCAGCTTTGCTATCGTTATGGAGACGTTCTTTAATCGATTGTTGTGTTGCTCATAATAACATCAGTAGCTTTAGTTGGTTCCGAAGCGAGAGACTTCTTCTTTTAGTGTAACTCTTGGCACAGACAATATTTTTGAGTCCACAACAGTTCGACGTAGATCCATTATGCCATCAGCACCCGAAACAACTTTCTCTTTTGTGATATCAAGCGCTGCAATAACTCTCAATACGGTATTCGGGCTGCCTGCACACCTCCAGCAGGAATGAGAGCCGTTTACAAAATGTCAGCGGTGGCTAAAACGCGACTTAAGCCGTGTAATTTTAAGTTAAATTTTGTTTTTTTTTTTTCAAGTTGACAAAATATAATTTTTCTGTATACGTGAGAGTGTATTGGTTGTGACGGAAAATATTTTCCCATCACTTGGGACGAAAAGTTGCCTTCCGCTTTCGTGCACAGTGCACGAACACACTCTCACTATTACGGAAAAATATCTTTCAGAATACCCCAATACACACTCGATGTGTACTTTTCGCTTGGGATTCGCCCGCGCGTACGTGCGCATCTTGTGTATATTGGAGTATGCTAAAATATACTATTTTTCTAAATATGAAAATAGCAAAATTTCGAGCTGATTTCAATCCGGCATTAAGCCAACTTTCCTAATGGCTTGGCTCTCAGGGGTCGTTCATTAAGTATGTCACGCAAAAATCAACGTTTTTGCTACTCCCCTCCCCCCATGTCACACTTGTGTCACATGAGCTCACACCACCTCCCCCCCAGATTTGTGACGTAACGGGAAATAATACTTAAAAACAGCGGTAAGTCAAAAAAAAGTCCGAAAACTTCAAGTTTTCTTATTTGTGAGAATCGTATATTAATGTAAGAGTCGTGGTGTCACTACATCCAAGTCCAAAATACAGCCTGGTTACCTAAAAGTGATTTAAGTGAAAGTAGTAGACTGTAGCGGGTAGTTTATGGCAAAAGACTTATCAACTTGACATCGGGCTGACTATTTTGTTTCTTTGAGCCATAAAAAAGATTGCACCCTGGTGTCGAAACTTTGGCTATACAATAAAGGTTAAACACGATGAAATTTGGTCACGTTCATATGGCTGCAACTCCAGAACTGACGATGCAACAAAGCTCCCATAAACAGAAATATTAGTAGATTATGCACCGCTGTCCAGGACGCTCTATTTTGACGATTTGGAGGTTATTGGGAAATAATCCAATTCGTCAAAATAAACCATCCTGGACAGCGGTACATATGCTATTTTATCTGCCGAGAAAAGATATATCGAGAAAAACAATTTTGCCCTAGGGAGAAAAATGCGAGATTATCGTTCTAGGCAGATAAAATCTTAGAACCTCAATTTCAATAGATCGGAAGTCAAAAATTTTTGCAGGACCAGTTTTTGAAATTACTTCGTCCAAAGTCGCAAGAAGAAAAACGATTTTGCACAAAAGTTTGAAAAATGTATTAGCTTTTCAAAAAAGTACAATTTTTTATTCATGAGACGGTCAACTTGGTACCAAAAATCTGTAATGAATGTGTAGCAATACATCGGGAACGAGGAAGTGGTAAAAAATGAGATCGCTGGATGTTTTCAAGATGAATGAAGCTTAGTGCGCTTGCATGGGACAAATCAAAGACTTTCGATGTGAGATGTTCTGAAGGAAGTCCATATAAGTCTGAATCAGAATTGCAGAAGGCGAGGCGACCAACGGTCACGGTAGATGAACTTAAAGGCGAAACAGTTTTAGACAGAAATGTAATATAATCTGCCGAATAGCATGATTCGATAGTAACAAAACTTGACTATTTTATCTATATATCAATGTTTGTGTAAAGTAGTGTTAAGAAATTCATGTAAGGGTTTAAACTTAAGGACATAAAATAATACATTATAAATATTGTAAATTTTGTGCGGCATCACAGGTAGTGATAAGGTGTTAGCCTTCTGTGAAATATTGAAATATATACATACATACATACATACATACATTTTCTAAATGGCTACTAAAATAGAAAAGTGACTTTAAACTGATTCGTCGTCACGAGTTTTTCACGTCACTCGACAGGCACAATGTTATTTATTAGTTTAAACATAAAAAGTTCAAAATATCGCAGAAAAAATTTGATTTGGAAAGCTACGCGTTGCGGACAAGAGAGCAGAGCGTATTTAATGTGCGACACGAACTTTACACATGAAATAAAGTCTTCGAACTCAAGCTTTGCTTTCCTGACGTCAAAAAGCACTATTCTGCTCTCATTTGGCGACCCACCATTGCTCCAATGTGGTCGAAGACAAGTATGTTTTGCACAAGGCGACAGTTGTTCCAAGTTGTACGGAAAGACGCCAATCCACAAAACACCCCAGAGCTTCCACCCGTTGAGCAATATTGATCTGTTATGATCTGTTATTTCATTATACTTTTTCGGCCGCAATCAAGTGTGCATAGAATTGTTAGGCTTCGCCTCGTTAAAACAACCTTACGACTAGTCCCAAAAAATTCAACTTTTCATCACTAGTTACAAAATATACTATTTTTCAAAGATTCTTTCTCGTCTTAAGACTCGTACCTTACAATTGCAACAAAAATTTCAGACCAGACATTCAAGTTAGTAACTCATAATTTCGATTCAAGCTGACCAGATTTCATCGTGTTTATGACGGCAATGCAAGGAATAGGGATACTATGTGAATTGAAAACTTTTGAAAATATGACGTCATATGAATAAATTCAAGTTAAATTAAGATACGATTTCACTTTTTTGTGCCTGACGAAGCAAACAGCCACACACGAGCGTTGATGGTCGGGCGCCAAAAGTCCAAAGGCCTTCGAGTATTTATAAGAATTACAAAATACCATTCCTTTGTAAATACTTCGAGGTTAGAGTTATTTAAAAATCAATGAAATTTAAAGAAAAATGTAATGTAAATTTCAGTCAAACCATTTCAAAAATTTCGCTTGACGTAACACGCGTCCAGAACCCCCTCCCCCTGTCGCACTATGTCACGCTATAACCGACCCTCTCCCCGGTGCGTGAAATCCTTTATGAACGACCCCTCATGTATGACCTCAAGTCCAAAACATCAAATTTCAAGTTGAACGTTCTGTTTCGAAGGTGAGAAAGTATATTGGAAGAATTGTGGGTGGCTTTCAACGTTCCGTACAATTTTTTTATTTGATATTCTGCGATTTCAGGGAGGAGACGACAGACGAAAGGATTTGAGAAAACTTGCAGGGTGGACAAAATACGATAAAATTTGATGAGATTGTTGGGGACCAGGGTCGTATTAGTGTGTAAGCTAATTTTAAATATCCTCGCTAATAGTGACTAGCGTTTCGCTAAATCCAAAATTAGCGAGGTCTTATTTTTGCCAGTCGCTAACCGCTAACTTTTCTGTTTCTAGAAGACTAACTCAATGGAAGATTTTCAAAGTAATTGTTATAACATCATTGAAGATTTCCATAGTAAGGTGTTCGATTGATGAAGGAAAAGACGTTTAAAAAATCGACGGTGTGGCATCGAAAGTACATGATAGGGTGACAAATATTTGCTATAGCAGTATTTTGTAAAATGCTTCGTACTACATCAAAACGATCAAAACCTTGGTTTTTACACGTTTTCAGTGGTTGAAACTTAAGTTAAATGACTAAAATCTGACTCTAATTGATAATTCAGATAAAAATAGTCCGACTAGACCTAGATAGCTGATGGACTTGTCGATTTCCAGCGTTATTTATGGTAGTTCTAGTGAAAAGATACCAATTTTCTCGCTTTTTTTCGACAAACATTTACAAATGCCTCTAAATACAATACAATTGACTAAAAACAATAGCATTTCATGACCTAGCTTACATTCAACACCTATGGACCCAACCTTCCAAATTTGGGTTGAAATTACGTGAAATGGAGTGTTTTCGATGTACTATCGATGCCACACCGTGGATTTTTTAAACGTCTTTTCCTTTATCAATCGGGACACCCTATTCCATAGTTGCTACTGGTTAAAAAAAATGGACGAAGAAGAAATCACATCAAACAGGGAAATTAACCACTAAATAAAGAATCAATCTAGTGCCTCATGGTCTAATAATTTCTGAACAGTTGGTCAACGTTCTAACTTTCTTAGTAAACGTAGGCTTTACTTCTTTGGGCTGGCGTTACTGCTAAAACGAGTGATATCGGTCGAAAAACCTCGCAACACCTCAAAATAGCTATACTTCCGTCCAGTTACAAATCTTAAATTTTAAATTTTAACCTTCGAAGTTAGCGACGGTTAGCGACCGCTATTAGCGCACTAACTTTTTTTGTGGATTAGCAAATTACGTTAGCGACGCTCATATTTTTTTTCAGTTAGCGTAACGCGAATACAACCCAATATGAAAATTTGATTGTTGGTAAAGTTGATCGCTTTTAGAAAACGATTTTAACACCTCAACTGACATTAAGAATTAATTAATTAACGATTTTAAATATACGGCAAATACAAAACTTATTGCATCAGCCAATTCGTTATGCGAGTTCACATAAAGAGGTGAAATTTCATAACTTATTCGACGTCTGCTGTGTTCTGTATTCTTTTAGCGTCGACATGTGCCGCATTACAAGTGATCATTGCAGTTACATGAAAACGATTATGAATTCATTTAATGTATGTCATTGTACTTATAACCGTTGAAAAAGGGAAAATTAATGACACCAACCGTCCTAGACGCTGTTTCACAGACAGCTAATTAAAGACTTAACTGCGCATTAAGAACGATCATTAGTAAGAAAGAGTCTATCGTAGAAAAATGAGTCTGATCGCAACTAGAGTTGTTTATGTCACTAAGGAAAAAAATTGAATTGCTAAGGTCTACAACTTTACCACTTTACAACCGGAAATATGGAATTTTATTATATAAGATTATCGACTCCGCACGGAAAGCGAGCATTACACACACTGGATTTGCAATTCATACTCGAAGAATGAGTTGTGTGGTTGTCGATAGCATTTCACACGGGACCTCCCGAGTTACACTTAATATTTGTAGTTTGGCTTGCTGTTTATTCCTTGTAACGAAATAGTTGTTTTCATGACAATAGAAAATAGAAAATTGCTTAACAAGGTTGATGTCTGTAGAGAAAATTGCAACGAGAGTAAAGTTTGTCGCACAAGCAGAGAAAATTGCAACGAGAGTGAAGTTTGTGGCCAGAGCGCAGCGAGCGCCGCAATTCACTCGAGTTGCAATTTTCTCTGCGAGGTGAGAAAATACTAATTTTTGCCTAACAAATGTGAAAAATAACTAACAACAAAAACAAATACCTACTAAAACAGCTGCATCAAATTTAACGTCTGACATATGGCAAAATATCGGTTCAAAAATTGGAAATTAAAAAAGGCGGGGTCGAGGAGCGGCAGTCCCGGCATAGGAGGGTAAAAGGGGGAGTATCCCCCTTTTGCTAGATAGAAGTATAGTTAGATAGATCGAGTTTTGATTGGTGGGCTGTAAGGCGTGTAAAAGCTCGCCGCAGGCGGGGGTGTTTGAGGTCAGAGCACCCACAATTAAAAAAATTACTTTTCATTACTTCATAACGAAATAGTTTATCTGGTTCAGAATTATTTGTCTTTCATTCATTAATGTAGTACTCGTAGTTGACGTGAAAGTAATTATTTGTGTTGGTAGGTGTTCTTGTTGGTAATTATTTTTCGGTCGTCATTTCGACATAGAGCCGGACAGTAAGGCATTAAACTCAATTATATGTTGGACAGTAAAACATATGATTGCGTTTATTGTGAGACTTATCGTCGCTCATACAATAAAAAGCATTGCGTACAACCAATTTGAAACTATTGCATTGTATTTCTTATGTGCTGACTCGGTTGGAAACTCAAGTCAAATTACAAGGGCCAAGTGATTTTTTTGGTGGGTTTTATAACCCGAGTCGAAGGCAACGGTTGCAATGAAACTCACCAAAACACTTTCCCCAAGTTACGTATAAAACTTTTCATGCTGAGTGTTAAAAAATTTCATTAGCGGGACAAATGAAATTATTCTCCCGCCAAGGCATGAAAAAATCCAAATTTTATGGAATGTGTTGCATCAGCTGTGTTTTTTTTATGTATCGTTTTGAAGTGCAAAGTTGCGATTTCTCAACCGTACTATGAATCGAAAGCTAATCGTTCAATAGGATCCGAAGTCAATTTTGTTAAATAATTTTGTCATTAGAACAAATGTCCAATATTATTAAAATTCAAAACTTATCTCGGACAGGCAATCTATTTATAGTGCCGTGGTATTGACCCTATAAGTCAGACATACGTTTTAAAACGCAAAATGTTTACAATTCAAACGCAATTTCTATAAAAAAAGTATAGTCAAGTACGTTTTATCGATAAGAATTTTTGTTTATAGTCACGTGTCAGATCTAGTAATGAGTTTATTTTATTTTAATTTCTGCATGGGCAGAGTTTAGTGTGAATTGCGTCTTATAGAAATCTAATTATAAACATATGCAAGGGACCCGCACGTATCAGAATAGATGTGGCAAACAGAGTTGATGTTACGAAAAGACATAAATGTATTTAAGTAGACATTGCCTTATCTCTTAAGTGTATGAAATTACATCCACATTATATTTTATTGGTAATTGCCGACAAGTCAGTATTGAAAAACCCGTCTGAAGGAACTGTGCAAAAAACCCTCCCGAAAGTACAAAATTTATCTCCAAATAGACAAAAATGTTCGGATCGTATTAAACATCAAATAAAAAAAACGAAATTTTAGCTTAAAATTAGAAATTTTTAGTTAAAAATATTGAAAAAGTCAGTTAAATAATCCAAGCTTTTAGATAAAAAATACTAAAAGTCAGATAAAAATTACATCAGTAAAAAGTTCGAAAACTTAAGATTTCAATTTTTCTGCTATCTGTAATTTTAGAGGTTTTACCTGACAAATTATATATAAATATTTGAATTTTTTCAACTGTAACATGGACAATATTTAACTGAAAATTTGAAATAATTAATTAAAACTTTAACTAACATGTTTTAATATTTTATCTGAAAATTATATTTTTTTTTCAAACAAAAATATTTATTTTTAACTAAAATATTCATATTTCGGTAACTAAAAATTTGTTTATTTTATCTGACAATTTTGATTTTTTAACTGACATTTTATATTTTTTACGAAGCAAAATCATTTATTTTATATCTGACGAAATTCAATATTTTAACTAACACATTTATTTATAATATAATAATATGCCTTACAACCCATGAAGGGTTAGAGGCTAGATCATTATTTACTAGTTTCGCTGTTTGTGGTTCTACTTTTTTTGAGATCCGTTCATTACCGGAAAGTTTTTACTGTGCCAGTGGTAAGCAGTGCGACAAAGCCAGTGCCATCTATGAGATGTAACTCGGAGCGAAACTAGTAGGGGTAGAATACCGGTTCTCCCAACAATGCCTTTTCCGGTAAGCCGTACGATGGCACTACACTCAACTTCACTTGACTTGAACGATTCAATCAGTTTTGTTTTCTGTACAAATCTAACAATCGATACAAATCCGTCTGCGGCTGAGTATCGAACCAACGCACTGGCAACTCAATCTCGTAGTAGCAAGCAGACGTGTTAACCACTGCGCTATCGAGTTGCTTTTACATCGAGAACATATTTATTTATTTATCTAAAATGTTAATATTTTCGTCTGAAATCGTATTAAAAATTAACTAACATTTTGAATTTTTCTTCATACGGTTTAATATAATCCAAAATGTTCTCCCAAATTTTCTCTACACAGAGCGAAAAACCATTTTTTGGGCTGGCTTTAGACCGACCTAACGCACTCAGGAGAGACCTCGGACAAAAACTTTCATAGACAGAAATATTTCTACAACACAGCAAAAAACCATTTTTTTAGGACCGACCTAGGGCCATAAGGAAATGTCTCGGACACATACTTCCGAAAAAAATGTTTCCCTCTGCAACATAGGTTCGACCTGAGGCCCACTTCAGCCCTAAGCACAGGCACCGGGCCCAAATTTGTTTTTGAATATATTTCAGTACTCGGTTTCCACTTAAATAGAAAAAGAATCAACAAAGTCAGTTAGGATTTATCCAATTATGCAAAGAAACACGTTGGGCCCTAGTAGAAACTAAGTTTTAGGGTCCTGACTGAGTCCAAGGGTTTCTATAGAAACAATTTCTTCCATAAAACGTGAGACAGTCCTAGACCTTTCGACTAAAGAAAATTAAAAATCGGAAGAGATTTACTCAGATTTACTCCAGATAACATTTCACCACTCTTGCTGAAAAATTGTTCTCAATCACTAGTTACACCACTGTGTCACATTTACAACTTGTCTTTGTCCACCACTTTTCCCAGTCGGTGGAAAGAATCTTACGTGGTTCCAATTTTTAAGAAAGGCGCTCGTTCACATGTAGAATGCTATAGGGGTGTTGCAATTTTGCCCACATTCGGCAAACTATTCGAGTCCATAGTCTGTGGGCTGCTTACGGAAAAATTCAAAAAAGTGATTTCAGTAACACAACATGGCTTTATGAAAGGTCGATCAACATCTACGAATCTAGTCGACTTTGTGAACGACGCTATCCGAATAGTCGGAAGGGGTAATCAATTAGACGTTATTTATACCGACGTATGCAAGGCATTTGATGGAGTACAACATACCTCTCTTCTGTGTAAACTAGAAGAACTTGGCATGCACTCAGAGCTATTAAATTGGACGCGATCATATCTGCACGGACGCACACAATATGTTAAAATAATAGAATGGAAATCCAGTCCGTTTCCAGTAACTTCCGGTGTTCCACAAGGGAGCCACCTAGGCCCGTTATTGTTCCTTATTTTCATAAATAGTTATTTGGCTGAAGTAGCCATTTTTCTTGATTATAGCGGTCTAGTCATAGTAACAGAATGAAGAATTTTTGAGTTAATGAGATTACTTTGTCATTGTAATGACGCTCAGGTTGAACTCAACTAGGATCGCCGAGTTCTTGAACATTTTTAGAAACAACAATATTTCGGCATCTAGTGCCAATCATCAGCCAAGTCATGCAACTTGATATATTGAAGGGGGTTGATTACCGACGTTTTGATGTTTCATTATGAACAATACTCGGTACAACCGGGGTCTAGCGATTTCTAACTGAAATGAACACATGTAGTGCCATCTCGTCATTACTCCAAAGGTAATTCGTCTCAAGCTTTCTTCAAAGCTCTGTGTCATATCTGATTGGTGGAGAACCACCATTTTGTTATGATGAGGTAACCATTTTATTTACAATGTTAGGTTTTCATTGTATGGAACTACATTGGTTTTATGTCTGAACCATATTTTGGATTATTACATCCTGAT